>PVKY010002487.1:0-25370 GCA_004027775.1 Bradypus variegatus | reverse complement strand
GGAAGGCAAATGAGTAAAAAGGACAAGAGAAAATGAATTTAAATTGGGAAATAAAAGGAAAAATGAACAAGTGTTAATAAACTAGGAGACTTTTAACAGATCTCTCAATACATTATAGTCCAGTCAGAAAAAATTAAGTAAACAATGCAAACAAAACTGCCTCTGTGTAGCTCTGCGGCGTACACAGCACAGCCCAGTGGCCCAAGCTTTGTTTGGCTGTTGCTCCTTCATTTTTGTTTTTGTTTTAATTACAGGCCTTTTGGCGGGATGCTCATTCCTCTCCACTTGGCCCCTGCCCTGTGGTTCTCATTTGGGTTATATCGCACAGTTCTTCCGTATATACACTGG
The DNA here is from genome assembly GCA_004027775.1 of Bradypus variegatus. Taxonomy (NCBI): domain Eukaryota; kingdom Metazoa; phylum Chordata; class Mammalia; order Pilosa; family Bradypodidae; genus Bradypus; species Bradypus variegatus. The sequence goes on along the minus strand of PVKY010002487.1, from coordinate 25,022 downwards.
GTAGGCTGGGTGTATGAACAAAGTAATGTTGGTTTAATAACAAAATTAAGCCATATGCTGTGGTCAAATGGTAAAGCTGAAACATCAGTTTGAAAGTAAAGGGACAGGAAAAATATAAACCAGAAAAGTATTGAGAAAACCTTGTATAGCTATATTAATATCAGAAAAGGTGGACTTTAAGACAAAAGGACTATTAGAATAAAGATCGTGTCTATATAATAAAATATTCATGATAGCCGGTGCTTACTAAACCACTGAGCCAGTGCTGAACTGTTCTTAGCACTCCACATAGTCTTCTCCTTTTAAACACCATCGTAATTCCCATTTCACAGAAAATGTGAACTTGATGGTCTGCAGCTAAGCCGCGATCTGTGCTGACGTCCTGGGCCTGGAGCTGCAGTCCCAGCCGTGTGCTTGGTTGGCTGTCGCGGAGGCGGAGGGCAGTCTTCCTGGAAGATGAAACAACTCTGAACTTGCCCAAACTTCTGTGTATTAAAATTTGACAGAAGGACAAGAAGCAATTAGCCAATCTCCTGTGCATATTAGGAAATTTGTTAACTACCACTCAGTAATTGATAAGTCTTAAATAGGCAAAAAAATTGATTAAGATACGGAATATTTGAGCATGGCCATTAAGAAGCTTTATCTAATGGACAATATACAGAATCATGCACTCAACAATTAGAGAATTTCCAAAACAAGCCTATACAAATACCCAAGAATTGATATCAAAGAGACCAATGTCTCTGATCCCAATGCAATTATATTAGAAACCAGTGACCAAAGAGTAAAGAAAATACATAGATATTTGGAAATTTTTAGTTACACCTTTCAGTAATTCAAATAAATCATAATGCAAGTTATATTTGGAAAATAATATTAGTGAAAATTGTATTTTAAAACTTTGTAGAATGTGGCTAAAGCAGTACTTAGGAGGATAGATGCAGCCTTAAAAAATGTGAAAATAAATGACTTAAGCATCTAACCACATAGGTTAGGAAAAGAACAACAGAATAAACTCAAGAAAGTAGAAGAAAGGAAATAAGAACAGAAATAATTGACATAAAAAGCAAAGATAAAATAGAGTCAACAAAACAAAAGACAGGTTTGTTGGAATCTAATAAAATGGCAAACGTTTATCAAGATTGATCAAGACAGAAGACAAATAAAAAAGAAATGATAAAGAGAACATAACTTTAGATAAAGCAGAAATGGAAAATCATAAAAAACAATCACTTTGAAGACTTAGACACGATGGACAATTTCCCAGGAAAAAATCTTACATGTTAAAATAACTGCCAAAAATGTGATTGTTTACATATAAAACTGAAGAGAATCAACAGATAAATTATTAGAATTAATATGACTGCTGGATACAAAATCAGCACGTAAAGATCAATAGCCTCTTACACACCAGAACAGACACCAAGAACAGGTAAGTTGTAAAATAGACCATTTACATGCACCACAGAACCTGCAGGACACCAGCTATCGTCCCAGCCTGGGAGAACGACTGTAGAGTGAAGGCGGCCCGACTGCGTGGCCGTGCTTGCGCGTGGGAGCGTGGCAGTCGGGGCGCTGGGTCCCAGGCGTGCCAGCCGGCTGAGCCGGAGCGGTGCTTTCCCAGAGACTGGAGGGCTGGTGGGCGTGCAGCTGGGGTGGCTCACCGTTCACCTGCAGGCTGTGTCCTCTGCCACGGGACCCTCCGTCCGTCTCAGACGCCGGCGCTGCGCTCTGCCCCCACCACGAGCAGCCCCTGTTCTGAGTTCTTCCACCACGGATCAGTTTTCTTGTTCTGGGACTTCCCATAATGGAGCCGAATGCCCCGTTTTGTGGCTGGCTTCTTCCAGTGTTTTGGTTTCCTAGGCTGCTTGTGCCGGTTTGTATATATTATGCCCCCCAGAAAAAGCCATGTTCTTTAATGTAGTCTTGTGGGGGCAGAATTTATTAATCTTTCTGATTAGTGTGTGACCTCTTGATTGAGTGTTTCTGTGGAGAAGTGACTCATCCAACTGTAGGTGATAGTTTTGATTAGATTATTTCCATGGAGGTGTTACTCTACCCATTCAGCGTGGGCCTTAATTAAATCACTGGAGCCCTGTAAGAGCTCAGACAGCAGGGGCTCAGTGCCGCAGCTGAGACTGACATTTTGGAGATGGCCATTGAAAGCAGACTTCTGTTGGTCCACAGTTTGCCTGGGAGAAACTAAGAGAATACCCTCAGATGCTTAGAAAGAAATGTCCTGGCGAAAGCCACCTGAAACCAGAGCCCTGGAGCAGACGCCAGCCATGTGCCTTCCCAGCTGACAGAGGTGTTCCAGATGCTATCGGCCTTTTCTCGGTGAAGGTGTCCTCTTGTTGATGCCTTACTTTGGACAATTCTGTAGCCTTAGGACTGTAACTTTATAACCAGATAAACCCCCTTTATAAAACCCAGTCCATTTCTGGTATTTTGCATAATGGCAACCTTAACAAACCAGAACACTGCTTAAGCAAAAGCATGAAATGGGTTGGCTTAAATGATGGGAATTTATTTGCTCACAATTTTGAGGTTAGGAAAAAGTCCAAATCAAGGCATCATCAAGACGATGCTTTCTCCCTGGTGACCGTGGTGTTCCGGGCCAGCTGCCCGTGACCCTGGGCCCGCGGCTTGTCACGTGCAGGGCACATGGCGGCGTCTCCTGGTCTCTCCCTTCTGTTCCGGGCTCCACTGAGTTCAGCCTCTTGCTTCCTGTGGCTTCCCCGCTCCCCCTTTCCCCCTCTCTCGCACTCACTTTCTCTCTTTCACTCACTCGCACTCACTCTCTCGCTTGCTCACTGAATTTCATTCTGCTTGTAAAGGATTCCAGGAATCGGAGTAAGACCCATCCTGACCGGGCTGGGCCACAGCTTACTGAAGTCGCCTCGTCACAAGGTCTCCTTACGGTAGCTCACGCTCACGGGAGTGGGTAGGCTTTCAGAATGTACTTTTCTGGGATGCGCAGCTCCACACCACCACATTGCCGCGTACAGACCTTTCTTGACTTTTTCCTGTGAGTCTTCCATTGTGTGCGTATCCAGGGTGTTCATCTGCTCTCCTGCTGGTGGGCACTTTCCGAGTTGTTGTGGCTGTAGAGCAGCTGTGAATGTGCTTGTCCGAGGCTTTTTGTGGACATGTGTTTTCATTTCCCTGGGTAAATGACTAGTTTGGAATTGCTGGGGTTAGGGTGAGTGTATGTTTGGTTTTGTAAGAAAATCCCATTCTTTGTCCTGAAGCGGCCCTATGGTTTAACTCTCCTGGCATCACTGTGCGTTGCGATTGCTCCATGTCCTTGCCAACGTTTCCTAGGGCCTTTTGATTTTAGCCCTGGTGACTGACAGCATTGAGCATTTTGCATGTGCTGTTTTTATTGGCCATTTGTGTATCTCACTGTGTAGTGTCCGGTGAAATCTTCTGTCCTTTCCCTCTAGGGCTGTTTGCCTATTTGATACCAAGTTGTAAGTGTTCCTTGTTTGCCAACCGGATGCCAGTCCTATGACAGATGTTTTGAGAATATCTTCTCCCAGTCTGTGCCTTGTCTACTCATTTTTTTAATCAATGTCTTCATGAAGTCTAATTAGTTTTTTTCTTTTATGGTTATTGTTTTCTGTGAAATGTCCTATGAAAAACCTTTGCCTACTCCTCTCTTCTATGTTTTGTTCTAACAGTTTTATAGTTTTGGCTTTTACATTTCCATCAGTGATCCATCTTGAATTAATTTTTGTATATGTTGTGAGGGAAGGGTTGAGGTTAATTTTTTCCACATGGATATTTGTTAAAAAGCTTTTGCTTTCCCCATTGGATTGCTTTGGTCCCTTTGCCAAAAATCAGATGACTATGAGTAGGGATCCATTTCTAGGCTCTTTATTTTGCCCCATTGATCTTTTAAGTCCTGCGAATTTCTGCAGTGGTCCTTCTCTCTTGCCACAGGATCCATTTGGCTCTGACCTTTCGGGGACCCTTCGAGCCCCTTTGGCTCCAAGTGCCCGCAGGCAACATCGAGGGGCACAGAAGTCTCCCCTGGGCCTGGCACCATGCTTCCAGGCCCCTGGGGGGCGAGAGGGCACACCCCGCCGTGCCCCCAGTACTGCCCCACTGGGGTGAGGGTGGAGAACGCAGCACGCGTCTCACTCTGCAGGTGACGCCCCCCCCCCACGACTTAGCCTAGAAACCGAGTGTGTTGGGGCTGCAGCTGGTGTCGCTGTTCCCTGAGGGGTGGGGGGAAGGCGCTGAGTGGGAAGGGGTGCTGCAGGGTGAGGCAGGGAGGCCCAGGGCAGAGCTGCCCAGCTGGTGGACGGAGCAGTGACTGCACCAGGCCCAGGCGCGGTATCCTGTGTCCGTTTGGCCCAGTGAGAGGAGGCCGTGCCTGGAATAGCGATTGTGTGGAGTCCCAGGACCCACCTGCCCCGTGCAGGTCGGACGGTGACTTTGATGAGGCCGAGCTGGGAGTCTCGCCCTTGCATGCTTCACGTCTTCCCCGTGGCCTCCTCTCTGCCATCTCCAGGGATGTGGTCATACTCGGCTCTGATTTTGGGGGTGAGGCAGCTCTAGAGGCTTCCCACGGCTCCATTTGCTACCATATCCATTGCTCCAAGGGCAGGGAAGCCAGTATGGGGACTCCGCCAGTTGCTGACACTCAGGAACTGGGGAAAAGCTCCAGACTATTTCAGGCTTCCTGTGGAGTACAGCAAACCTCTCCACGACGGGCCTCAGGGCTGCGCAGGCCCCCAGGAGCTGGCGTCAGTCAGAAGTAGTGTCTGGAAGTAGTGTCTGGGGGCAACCCTGGCAAGTGGGGCATGAGAAGAGTGGCTGCGGCCTTGACATCCTCTGCTGGGTCCTTCCCCAAGGGCCCCGGGCTTCCCCCGGGGTGATTCCGTCGTGGTGACAGGCTGTCTGCCCCCTGCCCCCGGAATGAAGCGACTCCCTCCCCCTGGACCCCTCCTCCCAGGCCAAGGCCCTGGAGCTGACCCAGCACAGTGTGGCCTGGCTGCCCTCGCTCTGCCAGGGGCCCACTGTGGCCAGGCCGTCCATGGTGCAGGGGTGTCCCTTGGGCAGCACCGCGGAGGGAGACCGAATGTGGATCAAGTCCAGGCACTGGCGGCCCAGGCCGAGCAGCCCTCACCCCGCCACGCCCGTGACCCCGTCCTCCAGGTGTCTGCTCAGAGTTTGGTCGCCTTGGGTCTGTTTCCCCAGCAGGCTGGCCTGGGCCTGGGCCTGGGGTCCTGCCCTGTCCTAAGTGTTGCCTAACTCAGGGAGAGGCTGGCAAGTCTGCTGGGGTTTGACACCCGTTGGGGTCCAGCCTGAGCTGAGGTTCTGCACTGCAGACCCTGGCCACCTGGCCTCGGGATGTCCCTTTGGATTGCAGGGGGTCTCTCTGAGCTCTCTGCCAGCAGGAGAGGCCATGAGCCTGGACGGAGAGAGCACGCTGGGCTGTCCTAGAGTTTTATTACTACTAGACCGAATCGTACTTTTTATGTTTTCTTATGAACAACTAAAACATCTGTGAGGACTGCCTGAGATTTCATGTCAGGGTCAGGGTGGAGTGGGCTCCAGGAGCAGATGGAGGGAAGCTACGGGGAGTTTCTGTTTCCGTTAAACTGGTCACATGCACCAGTGTCTGCCAGCAGAGAGATGAGGAAGTTGGCGCGGTTGCTGCTGACAAGCTCCACGCAGTGTGAGGTCGGGGCAGGTCTGAAAACATGAGGTCACGCGTGCAAAGGCCTGTCCTTATTCACTGTTTGCCATTTACTCGTGTTGGTTTATATTCAGGGTAATGGTCCCTTGTGGGGAGGGAGCAGATGGAATTGGGAGGTAGTGTGCAGGTAGCTTCAAAGACAGTGGAATAAATCATCTTATTCCAGAAGAGAAAAATTGAAACCATATGGCAAAATATTAATAGGTAATGAGAAAGAGTCTTTATAATTTCCTTATATTTGAATTATTACATTGAAAAGGCCAAAAAGGTATTATTCAGTAGCCACGTCTCCTGACTCGGTCCATATTAGTTGAGGGGTGGGAGGGAGCTCAGGATATACCTGACTTGGTTCCGTCATCCTTGGGAATCATGTTTCCTAATACAGATTATCAGGAAAGAGGCAGGTGTTTGTGAACAAGATAGCGTCGTAGTCCGTAATTGGGGGATTTGAGAGTACAGTTGGCACGCGGCAGGGACCCACCCCTTTGTCGGTGCACGTGTGAACCGGATGATTCCTTTCCAGGGCGCGGTCACCAGCACTGCAACCTGTGCCCAGCTGCACAAGAAGGCCGAGCGCGTGGCCGCGGCCTTGATGGAGAAGGGCAGGCTGAATGTCGGGGACCACGTGGCTTTGGTCTACCCCCCAGGTAAGCCAGCAGGGGCCCCACCGGGTCCCCTCCCTGCACGTGCCCACCCTTGGCTCCGGCTCACGCCTCCTTCCCATTCATGTCCACGTCCTGTCTGCTGCCGAGGTCGTCAGTCCCCCCACTCCGTCCTCATCATGCCCGTTCCCGGGTCAGGCGGGCTTCCTCCCCTTTCTACCCGCGTAGATAATTAGAGATAATACTAACTGATTAGTCATCCTTAATGCAGTCTTCATTCTCCTTTTGCTTTTTAATCTGGCTCTCCTGCCCCATTTCCCTTGGCCCCTTCCTCATCAGATAGCCACAACAGGGTTCTCCTGGGACCCTTCCACATTTCTCCCTTGTTTGTGCAATCCTGCATCGTCATACATAGGTGTGCAAATGCACACACGGGCTGAGGCTCTGTTTTTTGGTCAGTGTGTTATGGAGTTGTAAGACCATCTCAAGTATCTTCGTGCATCTTGCTTTTCTCACTCGCAGTCACTTTGTGGAAATCTAGCAGCGCACCTGGTGTGACCTTTAACCACTGCAGAGCTCCCCTCTTGGCGTTCCTGCAGACCCTGGGGTGGGCCGCGCCGAGCAGCTTCCTCAGCCTGCAGCCTGCCCCCTCGGTCATTTCTGGGGGACAGTGAGGACAGCTGGGTCAAAGGTCATGTGCTCTTTACGTTTTCATAGGTGTCACTGCATTGCCGTTTCTGTTAGCTGCCGTGAGAGAGCCTTTTAATACAGCGTCATCCTCAGCGGCCAGAATTGGAGGTCTTTTTAGTTTTGCCTGTCTGGTCCCTTACCTACTTTTAAAATAGGTTGCACTGCATCTTTAAACAACATTTTGTAGTCTCCTTTATGTGCAGTCTGAAACTTTGTCTTTAAATATTTTCCTAAAAGTTTTAATAGTTTAGTATTGTACGTAAACTGTTTCCCTTTCCCAAATTCTAGGTCCACATTGTTACAGTAGAGAAAAGCTACACATTTTTATACATAATTATTATATTATTTTTATGCTTTTATATTGTCTTTCTAGCCCCTTAACAAATTCTCTTAATTCTAGTAATTTTTGCCAAGAGACTCTTTTATTGTTTAGATAAATTCAAATCCCAACACACTGCGTTTTCAGTGTTTATACCGGTTGTTCCGTTTACTATATTTGCCACACCTCCAGGACAAGGTGAGTTAATAATGTGAGAGGGAGGCTCAGCATCCAGTTCCCTTCTAAATTGGGATGGTTTGCGGTTTGGAGACTTAGTATAGTATTTGCTGTTATTGCAGCAGTTATTTTTGACACCATCTTTATTAAGTTTAAATGATGTCCCTTTCTACTTTTTTTTTATTAGAAATGACTGCTGAATCTCATTTAATGCCTTTTCAGCATCTATGTATTTGATTATATGGTTTTTCCCTCCTTAATCTTTTGATGTAATGAATTTTAGGCATATATTTCCATATACCAAACCACCCTTATGTTCCTGCAATAACCCGGCTTGATCATAATGTAATTCATCGACTCATTGCTGGAGTTCATTTGTTTATATCTTATTTAAAATTTTCACATATACATTTATAAGTGAGACTAGATTTAGTTTTCTGTTTTTTGAGCTGTGTTTGTACAAAGGTTTTGGTGTTAATGTATGAAAAGTATTGAGGACATTTCCTTCTTTTTCATTGGTCTGGCATTATTTAAGTAGAATTATTTCTGTTTGAAAGCTAGACAGAACTCAGCTGAGATCCTCCCCTATGATCTTGATGCCTTTTTGTTAACTTTTTTGTTATAAAGTAAAACCCACATGGAAAAAGCCACGCAAAACACATATGACTTACGAATTAATATAAAGCAAACACCCTATAACCACCACCCAGGCCAATAAATAGATTTTTTCCAACTACCCCAGAAATCCTTTCACATTTCCCTCCCTAATCAAGCCCTTCTCTTAAGAGTCACCTCTCTCCTGACTGCTTTCATTTCCTTCCGTTTCTGTACCGTTTTAGCACCAAAGTGGGCATCCCTAGATACCACAGTTTAGTGAGCCGCTGTTTTCAAGATGTGGTGTTTCTCTCTTTTAGTCTGCGGCTCCCCTCTGCCCTGCTCTTTTTCTCGTCATTGGGCTGCAGGATTTCCCTCACTCCATCCGGTCCCAGCTGCGTTCGTGGAGCAGCCTAGCTTGTCCCTCACTCCCTCCGCTTCTGGAAGTTGGCAGGAGCCTCCGCAAACTGGGGCAGACGTAGGCTCTGTTCCTTGGGCGAGGCTGTTGCTTCCTTGCATCAGGAACCGTGAAGTGTGCGGTTGTCTCCTTTCCTGGTGCTGACAGCTGCTGACGCTCAGTGTTCTGGATCCTTTAACTTGGTAGGAGTCACAGAACGGTGAGGTTCTAGTTCTTTCATTTCTTTTTCATTTATCAAGTCTAATGCCTAATAAACAGACCCAGTGGTAGAAATCATATTTGAAAGGCAGAATAATGTTCTCTCCTGTCAGTTTTCAGTAAAATGAATTTTGATCTCTGTCATATGCCAAAGGTAACCAGTGAAGTTTTTTCAAAAATAGCATGGTGAACGCATGGATTTAAATGTATTTGTTGGGTTTCAGTCGCTGGGATTGCTTTCGCCATTGAAGCTCTGAGTGCGCATCTCTGGCCGGTGGGAGACGTGGGCGCGGCCCGAGCTCTGTGGCCCTCCTCTCCGCCTGCCGCCTCAGAACTAAGTGCCCGTTTCTCCACGGGGCTCTCCTCCCAGTGTTTCCAGAACGAAATCTGGGTGGTAGCGTTACTGCTTCAGTGGGCTGAGCTAGGAACCCTATACATAAAATACATCTCTTAGGGAGGAAGTGCCTTAAGAGCACACGCTGATACTTTCAATTCACATTCAGAATTACCCGATTTTTACCAAACGTCTTCTACATTATACGTCTGTCTCCGTTTTTCCATGCTCCGAGTCCTGGTTCTTCAGGACAGCGGCGATGATAGAAGTAGAATTCAGGCACACCTCCTTTTGTTACGCTTGGCTTTGTTGCATTTCACAGACACTTTGTTTTTTACACATTGAAGGTTTCTGGCAAGTCCTCATAGGATCTCTAACTCCTGCGCCTTCTCTCCCCACCCTCTCATGGTGTGACTTTCCTGTCATCCCCATCACCACCCTGGTCCATTGGAGCTGGCCCGTGCCCCCTCCCTCCCTCCCTCGTCCTCCGCATCCCCGTCTCGAGGTCCCAGTTGTAGACATCTGTGGCACAGGCTTGGGTTGTCTTTCTCTCGCTCACTGGTGAACCTCACCTGGGACGGGGTCTCCCCGTTCCCCCCGGAGTCTGGGTGGGACGCCCTGCCGTGCAGCTGCCTCGCTTTGTTGCTGACGAGGCTGACGACACTCATTGGCTTGGACGGAACCACAGCTTCACTGCAAGCGGTCAGGCTGGTCTGTCTGCCTGCGGATGAGCCTCTCTCCTCAGGAAACAGTGAGCAGCCGCCACCGGCACGGCTTGAGGCCCAGGGACGGCTCCGACTGCTCTCTCCCCAGGGGTGGAGCTTATCGCCACCTTCTACGGCTGCCTGTACTGCGGCTGTGTGCCTGTCACCGTGCGGCCCCCCCACCCGCAGAACCTGGCCACCACGCTCCCCACCGTCAAGATGATCGTGGAGGTACGGAGCCCCTTGCGTGGTGCACAGGAGGGCGCCCCCACCACAGCGCCGCTCTGACTGTGCCCTGCCCCCGTGCCCCCGCAGGTCAGTAAGGCGGCGTGCGTGCTCACCACCCAGGCCATCATGCGGCTGCTGAGGTCCAAGGAGGCGGCTGCCGCCGTGGATACCAAGGCCTGGCCGACCATCCTGGACACAGGTGTGCCGCCCTCGGCTGTGCTGCAGGCACCGCTTCGTGCTGGAGTCAGGGCGGGGGGCAGCTGATGGGCTGCAGGGCCTTTCCCTCCGCCTCCAAGCCCTGCACCTGCCCGTGCCCGCCCCGCTTCCGCCCTGCACCGTGTCCTCAGTGGCATGTAGACCCCGGCTTTGCTCGTATGGTTGCCTCCTGCAGGCACACTGAGGGGCAGTTCTCTGAGGTCTCCTGGGGGCACAGCTCCACTGGGCCAACCCCAATGGCCCTTGCCAAAAGTTGTGGGCCAGCCCGGCAGTGGCAGTAAACTCCCCAGCGGCATGAGAACACCCAGCCGGTGCTCCTCTCTCCCTGCCCCACGGGTGACTCACCAGACTCGGCTGTGTCCTGCACGCCTCCCCTGAGCTGGGGCCACCTGTCTGCCCTCTGTGGGCGGCCCTGGGCTGAGGGTCAGGCTCGGGAGCAGGTCCACTGTGTGGGGACGTGGTCGCTCCCGTCACATGGCTCTCGTGGAACTCAGTGAGGCAAGCTCAGCCGGGGGGCCATTCTCGCTGTGGGGGTGGCAAGGCCCTCACCTCCCTAGATCCCCTTTCTCCACATAAAGGAAGCGACTTCCCGTCCAGCTCTGAGGGCCCGGGCACCACCTTGGCCATCCAAGCACACGGCCGACATGGCGAGTCCTGGCCGAGGGAGGGGAGCTCCCCAGCGTGCACGCGGCCGAGCAAGTGCAGCTGCTGTGCCCGAGGTCTGCATGCTCAGAGTGGCGGAGGCGTTGGCATTCCTGGTGTTTCTGATTTAACAGATGACATCCCGAAAAAGAAGGTGGCTGCTGTTTTCAGGCCCCCGTCCCCCGATGTGCTCGCGTACCTGGACTTCAGTGTGTCAACCACGGGGATGCTGGCGGGGGTGAAGGTAGGGCCTGCGGGGAGGCCCCCGGCAGAGGGCGCGGGCAGGAGCGGTTTGATGTGCGGTCTGTGCTCTTAACCACAGCACGAGCAGCATCATTTCTTAAACTTTGTCTGAAATACCAGTAACCCCAGTTAGATTAGCCTGAGGGTAATACGTATTTGATGCCTTGGGTTGATGTCCAACGCTTCTGATTTAAGACTGTTTGCCCCAAGGAGCGAGTGGCTTTGATGAGTCCATTTCCTTACTCGGCACTGAGAGCTCAGTTAAATCATTTAATATCCTGAAATGTGGAAGGCTTTTCTGGTGGGTCATCTCCTGGGTGTTACCTGGCTGGGTGGAAAGTCGGGCTGTCCTTTAGGGACGTAAGCGTGACGTTGAGAGCTGGGTGCTCCCGAGTGCTCCGGGCAGCAGACTGTCACTGCGCAGCTTTTCTTCTTCGTGCCACCAAGCAGACCTCTTATTTTCCTCCCGAGATGTCGCACGCGGCCACCAGCGCCTTGTGCCGCACCATAAAGCTGCAGTGTGAGCTGTACCCCTCGCGACAGATCGCCGTCTGCCTCGACCCTTACTGCGGTCTCGGCTTTGCCCTGTGGTGCCTCTGCAGGTGCGTGCATGCTCTGCAGCGCCCACCCCATGCCGGCACGGAGCCTTCACGCCGGAGGCTCGGGAAGAGGTGGTAGACGCATGCGTGGGTTTCTTCAGGGGTGGCTGGAGTCTGGGTCTGAAATTGAGCAAGAGAGTAAAATGCATTTTTCATTAAACACAAAACACTTTTCAGTATTAATACTCGGGAAGAAACAACTTGATTACTGCAAATATTAGAAAGTGGTGATAGATCTTGGACAGTGGAACACCCGAGTCACTCCCACGACGCTGTCACAGGGCACCAGGCTCCGGGTCTCCCCAGTGCCAGCGTGCCTCCTGCGTGAACCCGCGCTGACCAGGTGGACACACGTGCCCGCCGTTCGGACCAGCAGGGCGGTGTCCTCAGCAGGGGCACCAGTCACCCTCCCCAGTGCCGGGCGGTCTGTGCAGGACGGGCTGTGTCTCAGGTGCCCGCGTGTCTCTTGCAGTGTGTATTCAGGACACCAGTCCGTGCTGGTGCCGCCCCTGGAGCTGGAGAGCAACGTGTCCGTGTGGCTGTCGGCCGTCAGCCAGTACAAGGCCCGCATCACCTTCTGTTCGTACTCAGTGATGGAGATGTGCACCAAGGGGCTGGGGGCTCAGACGGGGGCGCTCAGGGTGAGCATGTGCACACGGGGTGGGGGCTCAGGGTGAGGGGGGGTCTCAGGAGGGGTGTGAGGCTCACCCAGAGGCTCAGGGTGAGCATGGGGGGGGTGTCAGGTGGGCGGCTCAGGGCGAGGGGGCTGCCAAGTGCAGGGCTCCTCATTTGGCTTCTGCTGGAACCTCTGGCAAGCTCTGAGAAAAGGGCAGCCCCCAACAGCCATGTGTGGGGAGTGTGCTCTGGGCCTGACTGCCCCCCTCTGGCAGATGAAGGGGGTGAACCTGTCCTGCGTGCGCACATGCATGGTGGTTGCCGAGGAGCGGCCCCGCATCGCCCTGACTCAGTCCTTCTCCAAGCTCTTCAAAGACCTGGGCCTCTCTGCACGCGCCGTGAGCACCACTTTCGGGTGCAGGGTCAATGTGGCCGTCTGCTTACAGGTGAGGCTCCCGGGTGGGGCTCGGGATGAGGCTCATGGGTGGGGTCACGGGTGAAGTCATGGATAGGGCTCCAGGTGAGGTCACGGGTGGGGTCATGGATAGGGCCCACAGGTGGGCTCCCGGGTGAGGCGGGGGCCCCCGCTCAGCTCACACAGGTGGGCAGTTCACACCAACCACGCGGGGTGCTCGTGAGTCCTCTGGCCTCCTCTCTGTCTCTCTTGACTTGGGGTGGTTCGTTCACAAATAGCACTCTAGCTTTGAGAGCCTTGCAGGTTTATTTTAAAACATACTCCGTTCTCACTGCTTAACCAAGGAAGGGTTGACTGGGGGGTGGGGGGCACTGTTTTTTGAACAGTGGCTATCAGCCATCTATTAGTTACCTATAAAAATCTCTAAATTGGATATAATGTGTAGCTGATTGATCTTACTGTTACACTGTTTTAAGACATCTGGCAATTCTAAATTGAAATATCAGTAAATGTGATCATTTGTATTGCCCCAAATTAATTTTAAAGTCCTCAGTTATTTTACTTGTTAAAGAGAAACATGAAGTTTCAGAAACGGAATACCTGAGCTGCAGTGCTGTTCTGTTTCTTCAGACGGTGACAGCCATTTTTCGGAGTTTATACTAGTACCTCAATTTCAATTCTTTATTAAAATGCCTTAAGAGTAAATAGCTTTTTAGGTAGCCCGGGTACTGAATGACGTATTTATCCACGTGGTTCGAGAGCTGAGGGAGGGAAAGGCATCGCTGGAGCCTGCCAGGCCTCAGGTGTGGCTGCTTCTCACCCCAGGCGCAGCCAGGCCTGTTCTGGTGTCTCCGCTGCTCCCTCAGCCTTGGAAGCACCTGCCCGCCGCACCGGGCCTCGGGCTGTCCGTGCAACGGGGGAGACAAGGGAGGGGGTCTCTTCTGGACACGCCTTCAGTCCCGGGGTGTGTGACTGGCCCTGGGAGGTCTTGCCTGGCCAGTCGCTGTGTGTTTAGCATCTAGAAGCCCGTGCTTGGCTTTGATGGATATTTAAAGACTGTTCTGTTTGTTGGCATGTGGAGTGCCACGTGTTGGGAATGTATGGACATTACTGTATGGTTGGCCGAATCTTCACTGAGTATTCACATTTGTTCCTTAAGCTGCAGTGGTGCCTTTTGTTCTGACTGTGTGTTTCTCACGTGGCCTGTTGCCTCTGTTTGTATTTTCCTTGTGGCTGCTTCTGTCCCTCCTACTTTGCTGCCTCCTTACCTCTGCCAGCCAAACGGGCTGGGAAAGCTGGCTGAGCAGGTGCGACACGTGTGTGCGTGTGTGTGCGTGTGTGTGTGTGTGTGCGTGTGTGTGCCTGCTTCCACCCTCCTCTCCGGCACGTGCTCGTCGTTGAGTGAGTTCATGTGACTCTTACCGTGAGTTTCAGACCAGTGAATGTTTCTTGTGCCGTCTTACTTTGCTCACAGTGGGTATTACTCTACATATGATCGTGGCTCCTTCACAACCAGATGTTCTAGCACCCTTGGGAGGAAGGGCTGCCTCTGAGTCTCAGTGCAGAAGCTGTTTCCACTCCAGGGCACACCTAAGTTACGTTGTCGGGGACTTTCAGAGAGTGATGCTGCCCACTGTTCACTGGGTTTGATGTTCCTCATCTAATAAAATGGAACATAATGTCCTTTGATGAGGGTGAACGTCAAGGGTGAGATTTAGAATCAGGGCAGAGAGCTCTGAGGCAAGTGAAGCCTGAGAGGGGCTCTGTGCCGTGCTCGTGCCTGCGTGGAGCCAGGTCAGCTGGTGACAGGCCAGGTACCACCCTCAGGTGGCTCAGACCTGGAACTCGAGCTGGCACAAGGTGACGTTTTGCTTGGTGCGGTCGAGCCCTGCAGACGCCGAGTGGCAGGCCAAGGTCAGGAATGCCCTCTGGGCCTCAGGCCGCACATAGGCAAGGAGGACGTGCGCTCCTGACAGGCCCCTCTGCTGCTCTCCCCACAGGGCACAGCCGGCCCAGACCCGACGACGGTCTATGTGGACATGCGGGCGCTGCGCCACGACAGGTAACGGCCTTGCAGGCCCCAGGTTCTGCCTGCACCCACCTGCCACCCGATCAGCCCCTTGAGCCTTCACTCCGGGTCCTCCCTGCCTGGTCTGCACCATCTGCAGACCTTCCTGGCACCCCGGGCAGTAGAGGGGCAGCAGGGCTGCTGGGAGCCACAGAGGGGAGCAGAGTGGGCCCCCTGGGCACGTCCTTGCTGCGGGAGCCGTGGCTCCCCTTTGTGCCTGGTTCTCGCAGCTGCAGCAACGTGGATTTGTCTATCGTTGGCACCGAGGGCAATAAGAGGGTTGGCACATTTGACACTTAGCTTTTTTGTGGGAAAAGGTGGAAAACAAGCCAGTGAGGCTGAGGACGTTTGAGGTGAGGTGATCCAGCGTGCGCCTCAGCCTTCCCTCAGTGAGCCAGAGGCCACGTCCTGCTCTGTGTTCTCCTGTGTGTTCAAGGCTCCTCCAGCTTTTAGTCCAGATCCCAATTCTGAATCCTCAAATATGGTCACACTGCAGCTTGGGAGTGGCGAGTGTCAGCAGGTCCTGGGGTGCTGCGTGAGCTGCTAACAGATCAGAGCTGTGCAGGGCAGTCACACCGAGTTCCTTCCTGAAAGTTTCCAGTTACCTTGTGTCTGACTTTGTAGAAATTATCATCTGGGTAGTAAGTCTTACTCTGGAATTTTTCCCTTATTTTTAGGGTGCGTTTGGTGGAACGAGGTTCTCCACACAGTTTGCCGTTGATGGAGTCTGGGAAGGTACTGGAATCTAGACTTGGCGCTCATCCCAGACACCAGTCCGTGAAGGGTGTGACGGACCAGAGGGGCCCCAGTCGGGGCAGGGGCTGGTGCAGAAGGCTACTCCAGACACGTAGAAATGCCGCTGAAACTTGTAAATACCCATCGGAGCTCAGAACCAGGAAGGGAGAAGTTCACGTGCAGAGAGAAGGGGCCTGCATGGCACGTGGCGTGAAGTCGGGCAGCTCCGTGAGGTCCAGGAGGCCACCCAGGGCCTCAGGCAGGAGAAGCCTGCAGAGAGGGGGCGTCTAGAGCCGATGGCACCACAGGGGCTGGGAGTCCCTGGGAGTTGACCCCCAAGTGCTCATGGGTCCGTGTGTGCCTGAGGGCAGGTCCACACCAGGAACAGGACAGGGGCGGTTCAAAGGAAGGAAGAAAACCCGCAGCCGACCAGGCAGGTTGAAAGAATTGCCGGTTCCCTGAGAGCCCGGTGGAGACCCTGCACGGGGAGTGTTCCTAGAGCAGCTGCTGTGTCCCACAGCACCAGCGGCCAGGCTGGGTCAGAGGTGGCCCCTGC
Source organism: Bradypus variegatus (assembly GCA_004027775.1). Taxonomy (NCBI): domain Eukaryota; kingdom Metazoa; phylum Chordata; class Mammalia; order Pilosa; family Bradypodidae; genus Bradypus; species Bradypus variegatus. Next base: position 8,956 of record PVKY010002487.1, on the reverse strand, counting down.
CCCTCGCATCCTCCTCACCCGGGGGCAGGTAGGGTCTCCTCTGCGTTTTCACAACTGCAGAGGCCAGCAGGGAACCTGGCCTGGGCTGCGCTGCCCTGAGGGCCCCTTGACTCCACTGTGCCCTCCCCCAGGCAGCCTTTCCGTGTGCCTGGAGGGGCCTCGGGGGCTCAGACCTGGGGTCACTAGTGCAAGTGTGAGGGACAGCGCTGCAGCCTGTCACTGCAGAGGGTGGCCAGGGGCGGCTGTCTGAGCAGACACCAGGGAAGACATCCCCTGCAGGGCCCCAGGGGTGCACCGAGAAGGCAGAGCCGCAGGAGGCTGGGGCACCATAGGTGCGGTCAGTGTTGGTCAGGGAGGACAGAGCCCGATAGTGAAGGGGCCCCAGAGACAAGGAGATGGGAAAGCTGAGAATTCTCTAGAATTGAAAGTGAGACCCGGGCTGCAGGCTCGGTCCCGAGCAGGGGGTGGGCCACACCCCTCCCCTTGGCTGTGAAGCCACAGGACCCAGAATCAAAGAGGAAGTGGAAGGGGCGTGAGGCGGATGTGGGCTCAGCGCAGAGCAGCCCGGCTGCAGCCTGGGCAGGGGTGGGGGACGCTGTGGCCAGGCGCCGGCCTCCAGGGCGGGGGCGGCAGAGGTGAGCGTGAGAGGAGGGGGCCGCGAGCACACCTCCAGGGCCGGAGCCAGGGTCCTGGAAGGCCAGGGGCACGGGTCCCACAAATGCGTTTTTATAAACCAGAGCACACGCTCCTTGACTTGAGCATATTTTCCCACATCCGTAACTCTTAAAATAATTCCTTTTAGTGCCTATTAGTATTTATGGCTGTGCCATAAAGTTTTTAATCATCTTTTGCTCCTCTCACATTTTGCATTTGCACATGATTGGGCCAGAGGGACAGCAGCCACACCTGCACTGGGCCTCCTGTGTCACACCTGCCCTGTCACCCCCTCGGGTAACGCAGAGGGGAAGGAGCTGAGGCCTCAGGAGAAAGTGACCAGGTGACCAGGCCCAGGCTGCCCAGGTGTGGTCGTCACTTCCCAGGAATGTTCTCGTGGCTGCTAGGCAGAAGTGGGATGTGTGTCCACGAGGCCTCCCTGTCCTCGAGTGGGCATGCCTGTCAGTGCTCAGCAGATGGCAGCAAGCCAAGTCAAGAGCGCGCTGCGACCGTGTGGAGAGAGGCTGAGTGGAGCCGACAGTGTTCCTGAGTGTGGTGGGCAGGACGGCCCCGGCCCTCGAGCAGGGGAGGCCGGGCTCGCTCTGCTCCAGGGCTGTGACCTGCCCCACGGGAAGACCCGAGGCCCTAGGGTGGAGAAAACGGGTCCGTTCCTAAGAACCGAGGTGATTGTGCCGAGAGTCACGGTTTTAGTTTTGTCCGTTAGTGTTCATTGTTTATTTTAAGATTCAGTCAGATTTGGAGTGGCTTCTAAACTTCTGGGTCTGTCACATGTATCTTAGGTCAGCCCCCCAGGGTTGATAATTGAGAAATTTAACCAGGAGCAGTGTTTTCGTGAACTTTTTCTCTTCCTTCCAGATCCTTCCGGGAGTGAAGGTCATTATCGCACACACAGAGACCAAAGGGCCCCTCGGAGACTCACACCTGGGAGAGGTGCGTGCCCATTGCGGGGACCGTGGGCACTGGGAGGGGTGTGTCCCCCGCCTCGACTCCCTCCTGTTTGGTGTTGGTGCTGCTGTTGCCAGCAGGAGGCTCCTTGGGAGTCCTCACCCTCGGGGGTCACACATGCCTTCGGGAACATCCGGGTCCCTGGGCTCCCTCCAGACATGCGGCCCCCAAGCACCCAATGTGGACTCAGCAGGAGAGGCCCTTCACCTGCTCCCGAGAAAGCAGCTTCTGCCCCAGGCCAGGGCAACAGTGAGGAGGGCGCTGGCCCAGACTCCAATGATGGAAAGGCAGAGGAAGTTCGGGGCCAGTCGCTCGACCTCTGCCCTGAGGACAGCAGAGGCTGTGCAGGCCCGGGGCGGACAGAGCACGTCCCTGGGGAGAGGCCCTGCAGACCGGGCGCATTCTCGTGGCACTGTGGGAAGGGGAGTGTCCTGAATGAGCGGGAACAGTGCAGACCGGTCCTGGCCCAGGGAGCCGGCCTCTGATGGGGGTGGGGTGTGAGCCGAGGGGCGTCAGGCCAGGGTCACCACAGGCTTCGCGAGGGGCCACCCAGGGGCGGATGGAGCGAGCGCCCCTTTTCCTGGCCAGCACCCAGAGTTGGGGGCTCCTGGGCCCACCCAAGAGGTGGTCACAGTGGGAAGCACCCATATTTGTAGGAGAGCCTCGAGGGGTGGGGTCCTGCAGTCAACCCTCAAGCTGGGCACTGTGCTACCACTTGTCTTGCAGGGCTGTGGTCCCAGCACAGGCTGTTTTGGGGGGATGTCCGGGGGTCCTGCCACCCTCCCCACCCCAGGAAGGGCTCGTGGCAGCCCCCTTCAGTCTGCCGACCGGGACGTGGTCTTGGGTGCTCAGCTGCGCTGTGGCCGCACCGGCCATGCCTGCCCCGCCTAGGAGGCCCCACCATGGCATTTCGATGCTCTCCGTTTTTTCTTAATTACCAACAGTAGTTGATATGAGGAACGTTGAGTTATGGGTTTGTGCTCATCCACATGGGATGAAATCCTACAAATGTCATTCCTGGCTCAGAGAAGTTCTGTGTTTTGCCTGTGCCTGTAATTTTAATTTAGTTTACAGAATGTCCCCATCCCGTCTGTGTGTTCTGAGTCTAACAGTTGTGGCGGGGTTCTTGAGCAGTTCTGTGTGCCGGTGTGTGGAGCCTGTGCTGGTGTGGAATAGCCGTGGTTCACAATGCGCCAACGCCGTTCTGCCCCTTGGCCCCACAGGTCTGGGTGAGCAGCCCCCACAACGCCAGCGGCTACCACACAGTCTACGGGGAAGAGTCGCTTCACGCTGACCACTTCAGTGCCCGGCTGAGTTTCGGAGACACCCAGACTGTCTGGGCCAGGACGGGCTACCTTGGCTTTCTGCGGAGGACAGAGCTCACTGACGCCAGCGGGGGTGCGGGTCCCTGTGCCACGCAGAGCGGGGAGGGGGCAGTCAGGCTACAGCCCCGCGGGGCAGCCACTCGGCCCAGGGTCCATGCCAGAGAGCCTCTGTCGGCTAACCTGCGAGGGGTTAAAAAACTTTCTCCTTGTCGGTTTTCTCTGCAGATTAGACTTTCTTCCTGTTTTGCTTTCCCAGCTGCTAAAACGAATACTGTAAGTGGTGCCCTGCTGGCAGCAGTGCCAGGCAGAACCCGTTCCAGGTTGGGGCTCACTGTGGAAAGAGTTCGCAGGTGAAAGGAGCCAGTAGGAATAAGTAGTAAAGTTTATTAGGGACGGAGAGAACACACGTCCAACCAAGAATGCGGATGGTTCGGGGGGGCACAGAGGGGCAGTGGGTTGGCTTGTTACCTGGGAAAATCTTACGGTGATTTTCTTACCTCAACCTTTGAGCACCAGGTGTTTCTCTGTTCCAGGAGGAGATAGTTACCGGGACTTGTGTCTGCCGTCATGTATCTAAAATTCGCCTTTGGGCAGATAGTTAACAACCTTATGACCCCGTGCTTTCTGTCATTAACTAAGAACTTGCTTTGGGCCCGTGATTTTACAAGCATTTAAGGTTTGGGGAAATTTTGTCCCATGAGGTTTGTAGCTGAAGGGAAGATCAGGGGCTCTGGCCTCGAGGCCCTGGCCTGTGCCACCGCCACGCCACATGAGGGGTGGCCTCAGAGGAGGTCACTGGCCCCGGTGCCAGAGGCTGGAAGGCCTGCTCCCTGCTGGGGCCAGTGGTGCCATCTGGGGGGCTCTTTGGCTGCTCCCCATGGCTTCCCGCTGCCCCCAACTTTCCTCTGCTCATAGACTCAGCAGTTTGGGTCGGTGGGGCCCCCTGTCACTGGAGTCACAGCTTGAGGAGCTCTCCATTACGATGGGTCCACACCGGCCGGAACATGCCCAATGTGGGGCCCACATTCCAGCCCCCCACATTTCCCTGAGGCTGTTCCCCACTGTCCTCTGACCCCCTCCCCAGGCAAGTCTGGCCGTCCCGGATGACAGTTCCCACCGGAAGGATGTGCCCCTCCCGCCAGCATGACGGCTCTCTCCACGACCCCTTATGGTTGGAGTTGGTGTCTGAGGGCCCCACGTGGTGTTGCAGCTAATGGGGTTACATGAGAACGTTTATAACCCTGTAGATGCTGTTTGGTTTCCAGAGATAAAAGTTACTTTTAAATACACATTCATGCACTGAGCTGGCTTCTTGAGGAGGTTACTTCCTACAGAGATAACAGAGTGGCACAGAGTCAAGCTGAGCCGCCAGCACCTCCACGAAGCCCCGGCAGTGTCTGCCACAGGGTGGCTCCTTGTCCTAGAGTCTGTGGTCGGGGCTGACGCGATGGCGGTGCGTGTCAGGGATGCAGCTCTATGCCCTGGCCCTCTGCGTTTGAACGTGTGTGCTGTCCACAGAACGCCATGACGCGCTGTATGTTGTTGGCTCTTTGGATGAAGCCCTCGAGCTGAGAGGCATGCGGTACCACCCCATCGACATCGAGACGTCAGTGATCAGGGCCCACCGGAGCATCGCCGAGTGGTGAGAGCCCCTGGTCCCGGGGTGGCAGCGCCTCAGGCCAAGGGGGTCAGGTGCTGGGCCGCCGTCCGCATGTGCCCGCAGCTCCCGACTCCCCAGGAGGGCCCCCTAGGCCGTCCCGAGAGAGGACCAGGTCACCCGCTGCTGCCTGCTGCTGTTCGGGTTTTGTTTGTTTTTTCCCTCTTCCTAATCAGCTTTAAACAGAGACCCTAAATGCACAGGCAAAATGTTGATGTCTACACAGTTCCAATCCTGAAATGTTTCTGCTTTTGGTGTGAGTTCCTTAATTCAAATGGTCACAACTCATGATTTCTTCACTTTGTAGGGAACTATTTCAAATTTCAGCATTTCAATATCAAGTAATACTCCTGGTTCTTAGCAAGAAGTTTAATGAAAGAGGGTGTTCCTATAGGACGCAGCAGCGTGACCTGTGGGTTGTAAATGACGTTGCGCCACACGTGGCCTCCCTTTGCCCGATGCCCGTGTCGCCTGCAGCGCCGTGTTCACCTGGACCAACCTGCTGGTGGCGGTGGTGGAGCTCGAGGGCCCGGAGCAGGACGCGCTGGACCTGGTGGCCCCGGTGACCAGCGTGGTGCTGGAGGAGCACCGCCTCGTCGTCGGCGTGGTGGTCGTCGTGGACCCGGGCGTGATCCCCATCAGCTCTCGGGGCGAGAAGCAGCGGGTGCACCTGCGGGACGGGTTCTTGGCGGACCAGCTGGACCCGATTTACGTGGCCTGCAACATGTGAGGGTCTGTGTGTCAGCGCAGAAAGGGGCGAAACGGCTGAGTGGGACCTCGGGGCAGGGGAGCCGCCGGAAGTGTCGTGAGCGTGGAGTTGCTGACGCGCTTCCTTCGCGCGCGGAGGGGACACCGGTCTCCACGCCCTGCCGCGCCTCCTGTGGTTCCTGCCGCGGACCCGTCTTGGGAAGCACTTCCTGAGTTTATTTAAGGGGATTTTCTGAGTCTGCCAAGAACATTGACCAACACATGCTGTCAGCATTTATCAGACAGGGAGACGGGAAGGGAAGGGCACGCCTGGCATGGGCATTTGAGAAAACTGCCGATGCACGGTCCTCTACTGTATTACAAGTTTGCACTTTTTTAGGCTAAAAAGATAGTTCCTGATTTTTGAAATTCAGTTATTTATTCCCACTTCAAGTGAGAATTGCTGTGCTGGGAAGAGCCCCAGCTGCGCATGGCTGCCGTGGTGACCCTCTTTCCTGAGGCAGCTGTGCCCAGCTGTGCATCGTGTCTCACGCTCAGTGAGCGCCATCCTGGACTGTCCAGTTAGATGGTGTGTTCCAGAAAGATAAACCGGTGACTTTCCTAGTTTGGAACGTCATGCCGTGTGGATGGCTCGTTTTCATGACACTGCAATGTTAATACATCTCAATACCACAGACGTGTACTGAACTTCACTTCTCTTCCAAGTCAGATTTGGAAGCACTGGTGGGAAAGGCGTGCTCTCGGTGCAGTTTTGTGAACCTTCGGCGGTGCCAGTGGAAAGTGAAGACAATCTCACAAGCATCGTCCGCTTTTGCCTTTTGAGTCGTGTGCCTAGAAGATTTGGCCAAATCATAGTTATTTTATTCAAACTGGACTAAACCAAGTAGTCTAATAATTACAGTAGCCTAAATCAAAGAAGAGAATGTAAACTCCTGTAGATACTTCTAAGAATTTGAAGTCAAACACCAATCTAAGAGGTAGATTATTTTTGTAAGGCTAGTAGTAGAGGACGCGCTGAGTTGCTGGGCTTTCTGGGGACCGAGGGTTCGGTTCTCTGGAATGAGCCTGCATCAGTGCCTAACAAAGCTGCAGTTAATCCTCTGTCATCTTAAATTCTCCAGTGAGTGACGCGGATTCTTAAACTTCACTCCTCCGTGGCTGCAGGCGGCAGCCGGTAGAGCAGCTGTTGGCCCGTGGTGTGAGGCTGCTTCTGATAATCCCACTGTAATTATGTAACATATTGCTTGACATTCAGAGGTTTAGCAGTGGACTAATGGACATTCCTTATAAGACAGTGGCCAGGGAGGAAAAAGAACTACCTAATCCCAATTTTAATGTAGTTTTATAGCAAATAAAATATTGTAAGATTTTCGAATTGGAAGATCAGTGGCAGTAAAACAAGGTGTTTTGTAAATTAAGATTTTCAGAAGTGTATTAAAATGTCTCAGAATTACTCCGGGAATTCTGTATATCACACAAATTTTTATATCATTATGTTAATAAAAAGTTATTGACTGTAATTCTATATTTTGAAATTCATGAAAAGGTTTTTAAAATTACCACAACTAGGATGTATTTTATTATATATTATTATTATTTTTTAAATAAAAGCAGTTATCCTTACAGCATAAAATCTGGAAAGCATATTAAAGCATTAAGGAAGAAAATTAAAATCTCTTAATAGCCTACCTCTGAGCAACAGCTGCATTAGTATTTGACATAAATCCTTTCAGGGATTTTTCCTTTTTTTTTAATTTTTAAAAAATTAGGATCATATACTTATTTTATAATCTGCTTTTATTCTTAATAAATTACAAACATTTTAATCTGTTACGTTATATTCTTCCACATTTTATTTTAACAGCTTTATAATAATTACACAGGTGTGCCAGGACTAAATGTAGCTTTCACTCCACTGTGCATCAGTGTTGCTTTCATCATTGCTGCAGAGAACCTCCGCAAACATGCACATACCACGCATGGACATGTTCACATGCACGGATATATGCACACATAAATGTACATGCACATATACACATGTGTGGACATGTTTGCATGCATGCATACATGCACAGCCATGCATGGATATATGCACACAAATACACATGCATGCATACATACATACCTGCATAATTACTGCCCTTAGGCTCCTACAGACAGCATGATTAGGTCTAAGTTTATGCCGTGTTCAAAACTAGTTTTTTAAACTTTTTATTGTAGTAACATATGTACACTTTAAAATTTCCCATTTTAACCACTTTCAAGTGTACAGTTCAGTTGTACTAATTGTATTCCCAATATTGTGCTACCATCTCCAGTATCCATTACCTGAACTTTTTCTTCACCTCAGAGAGAAACTCTTCACCCATTTATTAGTAACTCCCTCTCCCCACCCATCCCTGGTCCCTGGTAATCTATATAATCTATCTGTTCTAGAAATTCACTTCTAGATATTTCATATAGGTGGGACAGTACAATATTTGTCCTTTTGTATCTTGCTTATTTCACCCAACATGATGTTTTCAAGGTTCATCCATGTTACACAGATGAGAACTTTCCTTTGTACAACTGAATAATGTGTGTGTATACTGCCTTTTGTTTATCCATCCATCTTTTGAAGTTGGAAACTTTTGCTGCCCACTGCCTTCCAGGAAGGTAGACCAGTAGTATCGGAGAGACATCTTTCCCAGCAACCCCAACAGTGTTGGAAATGGACATGTGTTCAAGGTAAAAATAAGTTTTTTCCATTTTGATTGGCAAATAAGTGTTTAATGTCTAATCATACAGAATGTGTTTTCATGTGTTGATGGTCATTTTTGGTTCTCACCTGATGCAGTTTATTCGGATTTGGCCATTCTTACTAAGCTGGAGTTTTTTCTTAGTGATTTGTTGGAACCATTTTATGTCAACAGTCACAGCCCCCACATAGCTCATCCTTTGTCCACCTTGATTCTATTGTTTTAAATTCAGGTCCTTTTTCAAATGTTCTAATTATTTTATCCAGACTGCGGTTGCATGCACTAAATTTCAGATTCTAAATCTTGTTGCAAAGTGGTGCTACTGAAATGGTCAACACAGCCCTAAGGGGCAGTAATGGCAGAGAAATAACCTCCAGTGTTGGCTCAGTTCTGACCACAGAGCCACACAGAACCAGGTGAGGCAAGGCCTGCCTTTGGGCCTTCCAGACTATTCTAAAGAAAGAGTAAGATGACCTTTTGTTGCTTCCATCTCACTGATCGTAAATGCTCTTGGTGAGTCAGATACACATTTGTTCAGTAAAAAGAGAACGAAGCGTTCCCTTTCTATGTCAAATTTTTTGCCTAAGTTGGTCCTAAAAGATGAAGAGGAAACACTTCCTCTAAAGTGGATGCAGTAACAGTAACATCACGTATGGCTTTCATCTTCTTTGCATGATGCTCAATTCAGTGGTAGAGAATTAAAGAATTATTTTCAAAGGTAGCCACATGAAAAACTGCAAAACCAATGTTTTTTAGGTTTCCTAAACTTTATTTCAAATAGGTTCTGTAGTAGGTTTGTGTGCTGGTTTGGATGTATTTTGTCCCCCAAAACACCATGGTCTTTGATGCAGTCTTGTGGGGGCAGATGTATTAGTGTTGATTAGGTTGGAATCCTTTGTTTCCATGGA
>PVKY010002486.1:0-25440 GCA_004027775.1 Bradypus variegatus | reverse complement strand
TAAATGTCTTACATTTGCACTGCCTGTTTTGTTTTTTTTTTTTTGTTAGCCTAGACAGCGGTCCATCAATTTTATTGATTTTCCCAAAGGACCAACTTCTAGTTTTGTTGATTCTCTCTATTTTTTTCCTGTGCTCAATTGCATTTATTTCTGCTCTAATCTTTGTTATTTCTTCCCTTCTGCTTGCTTTGGGGTTACTTTGCTGTTCTTTCTCTAATTCCTCCAAGTGAACAGTTAGCTCTTCAATTTTTGCTCTCTCTTCTCTTTTAATATAGGCATTTAGGTCAATAAATTTCCCTCTTAGCACTGCCTTTGCTGCATCCCATAAGTTTTGATAAGTTGTGTTTTCATTGTCATTTGCCTCAAGGTAGTTATTAATTTCTCTTGTAATTTCTTCTTTCACCCACTGTTTTTCTAAGAGGGTGTTGTTTAGCCTCCATATGTTTGTGAATTTTATGCCCTTCTGCCTTTTATTTATTTCCAGCTTCATTCCATTGTGGTCTGACAAAGTGCTTTGTATAATATCAATATTTTTAAATTTGTTGAGACTTGCCATGTGCCCCAACATATGGTCTGTCCTAGAGAATGTTCCATGAGCTCTTGAGAAAAAAGTGTATCCTGCTGTTGTTGGATGTAGTGTTGTATAAATGTCTGTCAAGTCTAGTTCATTTAACATACTATTCAACATCTCTGTTTCTTTAGTGATCCTCTGTCTAGATGTGCTGTCCATTGATGAGAGTGGTGTATTACAGTCTCCAACTCTTATTGTAGATGTATCTATTGCTGCTTTCAGTGATCGCAGTTTCTGCCTCATGAATTTTGGGGCATTCTGGTTTGGTGCATAAATAATTATGATTTTTATGTTTTCTTGATGAATTGACCCTTTTTTAATATATAGTGCCCTTCTTTCTCTCTTTTAAATGTTTTACTTTTGAAGTCTAATTTGACTGATATTAATATAGCTACTCCTGCTTTTTTCTGGTTGTTGTTTGCATGAAATATCTTTTTCCAACCTTTCACTTTCAGTCTATTTTTGTCCTTGTTTCTAAAGTGAGTTTCTTGTAGACAGCGTATAGATGGGTCCTGTTTTTTACTCCATTCTGCCAGTCTGTGTCTTTTTATTGGGGCAGTACTTTCTACTACCATTTTGTTTTTTGGAATTTATATGTCATATCTTCTTTTTTCCTCTCTTTTTACCTTTCCTGATAATCTTCATTTCTGCACTCTTCTACAACTCTCTCTCTCTTGCTTTTTCCTATCAGCCTGTAGCACTCCCTTTAGTATTTCTTGTAATGCTGGTCTCTTACTCACAAACTCTCTCAATGTCTGTTTGTCTGAAAATGTTTTAATCTCTCCCTCATTTTTGAAGGAAACTTTTGCTGGATATAGAATTCTTGGTTGGCAGTTTTTCTCTTTCAGTATCTTAACTACATCATGCCACTGTCTTCTGGCCTCCATGGTTTCTGCAGAGAAATCTGTACATAGTCTTATCAACTTTCCCTTGCATGTGATGGATCGCTTTTCTCTTGCTTTCAGAATCCTCTCTTTGTCTTTGACATTGGGTAATCTGACCAGTAAGTGTCTTGGAGTAGGTCTATTGGGATCTATTCTATTTGGGGTACGTTGTACTTCTTGAATCTCTAATTTTCTGTCTTTTATAAGAGTTGGGAAATTTTCAGTGAATATGTCTTCTATTGTTTCTTCTGCCCCCTTTCCCCTCTCTTCTCCTTCTGGAATACCCACAACATGTATATTCATACGTTTCATGTTGTCACTCAGCTCCCTAAGACTCTGCTCATTCTTTTCCATTTTTTTACCATCTGTTCTTTTGCGTGCATGAATTCGAATGACCTGTCTTCCAGTTCACTGATCCTTTCCTCTGCTTTCAAATCTACTGTTGTGTCCTTCCATTGTGTTTTTCATCTCCTCCATTGTGGCCTTCATTCCCATGAGTTCTGCCATTTGCTTTTTTGAGTTCATGAATTCTTTTTATGGTCATCCAGTGTCTTCTTTATATCCTTCAGGTCTTTTGCTAGATCTTCATTATCCTCCTTCATTTCACTGAATTTATTTAGTATTAGTTGCCTCAACTCCTGTATCTCATTTGAGCTATTAGTTTGTTCCTTTGGCTGGTCCATATTTTCGTGTTTCCTGGTATGGCTTGTTATCTTAAGTTGTCTAGGCGTCTGATTTTCTTGATTAGTTTATTTTGGAGCTTGTTTCCTATCTTTTACCTATGGGTTTTCTTGTTGGTTTACTTTGTTCTCTGGCCTCTGTTATTCAATTCAACTTATTCTAGACCTCTAACTTAGGTTCTATTTAGTTGTTCAAAATTTTTCCCCTCTTGTTTTTTTCTATTTCTTGCTCTGCTCTATGTAGCCTTTCTGTGAATGGGTCTCCTCAGATATGGACGAACCTCGTCAGATTTTCCCAGTCTAGGGTGGCCTGGGTCTCATTGGGAGTGTATGGATTTTTCAATGTTCACTGCGATCTCGGCTTTTCCTCCTAATCCAAACTTGCATCCGATGTGTGACTGGTTACTGGACACCCTGAAATCTCTGTTTCATATAGTACTTGGGTAGTTGCCAGCTGCTCTGGGCACCGTCCACGGTGGCCACCGCGGCTACTCCGTGGGGCTCCAGCGGCACAGGGGGTGCCGGCCTGTCAGCGGCAGTGACCACCCGAAAGCCTCTGGGGCACTCGGGCAGTGAGCGTCCACTCACCTCCGGCACCAAGGGCTCAGGTCCTGGTGCAGGCAGTGGTGGCGGCTCCTCCGCAGGGCTCCAGCGGTGCAGGTGATGCAGGCCTGGTGGCGGCAGCGACCACCCGAAAGCCTCTGGGGCACTGGGGCTGTGAGACCCTAGTCACCTCCGGTGCCACGGGCTCAGGTCCCGGTGCAGGCGGTGGCGGCTGCTCCTCCATGGGGCTCCAACGGCGCAGGCGGTGCGGGCCTGGTTGCAGCGGCGACCACCCGAATGCGTCAGGGGCACTGGGGCGGCGAGCGCCCACTCTCCTCCAGCCCAACGGGCTCAGGTACCATTGCAGGCAGCGGTGGTGGCTCCTCCATGGGGCTCCAGCGGCACAGGCGGTGCAGGCCTGGTGGCGGTGATGACCACCCGAAAGCCTCGGGGGTGCTGGGGCGGTGAGCGCCCACTCACCTCCGGTGCCACGGGCTCAGGTCCCGGTGCAGGCAGCGGTGGCGGCTCCTCCACAGGGCTCCAGCGGCTCCTGATTACCTTCAACTCCTCTGAGTGGCAGCGGTCGCAGGGCTGCGGAAGACCAGGCCCATCTCCCAGCGGTTGCAGCGGTAGAAGTCTAAAGCCTTCCTCTCAATTTTTGCAAAATACAGCCACAACTACTTGACTTGGCCAAGAACCTGTTTTTAAAAGGTACAGCACTCAGCGTGAGGGTGGAGAGGGGGGCCATGGCTCCACTGGATTCGGGGCAGCGCCGAGAAGACGTCCCTCGGTCCTTCCGCTCCTCACAGGCTCCGGCTTCAGGCGCGACACGGGCGGAACAAACGGACTCCACTCAACACTCTTCTTTTAATTGAATGTCCAGCAGGCATAAAATCAGTAAGGATACAATTGATCTCAAGAGAACATAAATAGCAGCATCTATAAACATAATCAGCTGACATTTAAAGAATGCTCCGTCCAGCTACAATGCCCATGCGCCTGAAGCACATGCAATACTCCCAAAGACAGATCACATTCTAGGTCATGAGACACAATTGAACAGATTTAAAACAATAGAAATTGTATTAAAAATATTCTCAGATAGTTATATTATTAAACAAACAAACAAAAAACAAAGATTACTAGAAAAAATGCTCAAACACTGAGAGATTAAACCTCAATCTTCCAAATAACACATGAGTCAAAGAAGAAGTCTCAATGGAAAGTAAAATATTTTGAACTAAATAAACATGAAAATACAACCTACCTCTGTGGAATGAAGTGAAAGTAGTCCTTAGAAGGAAATTTATCTCATTAAATGCATATGCCCTAATAACATTGAGAATCAATAACCTAAACTTCTACTTCACTAATCTGGAGAAAGAAGAGGAATGTAAGCCCAAAGCAAGCAGAAGAAAAGAAATAATAAAAGAGCAGTAATCAACAGAAAGTCAATAGAAAAGAATCAACAAAAACATTTTTTTTCTTAGAAATGATTGATCAAACAAATCTCTAGCTACACTAAACAAGCAAAAAAATGGACAAATGTCAGAAATTAAAGGGGGCCATCCCTACTGATATGATGGGCATTGCAAAGCTACAAAGAAATATTATGGAAACACTATGCTAACACATTTGATATCTTAGATGAAATGAACACATTTGTTGAAATACACAAACTACAAAAAGTTACACATGCAGAAATAGATAATAGATAATGTGAATAGAAGTAGATAATATTAATAGGCCTATATCTACTAAAGAAATTGCATCAATACTTAGCTCCCTTCCAAAAAGAAAGATGATTCCAAGGTGGTTTTGCTGGTAAATTCTACCAAACCTTTATGCCAGCAATGATACTAATTCTCCACAATCTCTTTCAGAAAATATAAAGAAGTGAAGAAAACCCTTCCGGTTTCTATGAGACCACCATTATCTTTATACTAGAATTAGATAAAACATTATGAGAAAGGAAAACTACAGACCAGTGTCTCTTATCTTCAACAAAATATTATCAAATTGAATAAAAATATATATAAAAATAATTTTAAATGAATCATGTGAATTTTAAATTGGTCATGGATAAATCATGGCCATGTGGGATTTCTTCCAGGTATGCAAGGCTAATTCAACTCTCAAAGCTCAATCAATGTAATTCATCACATCAATAAGATAAAGATGAAAAATTATATGAGCATATCTTTTGATGCTGAAAAAGCTTTTTGCAAACTCCAAAACCCATTTGTGATAAAATCTCTCAACAAACTAGGAATAAGAAGAAACTTCTTCAATTGATAAAGACCTCTAAAAAAGCAAAAAGATAACGTGATACTTAATGGTGAGAAGCTAGATGCTTTCTAATCAGGATTAGGAATAGACAAGGATGCCCTCCATTGCAACTCCTATTCAACACCTGGCTAATGAAAACAGAAAAATAAAGAGGAAATAAGAGGTATACAGCTTGGGAAGGAAGAAATAAAGTTATCTGTTCGTGGGTAAAAATGTTTGCCTGTATAGAAAATATGACAGGACGTATGCATCTCCTGGAATTAGTCAGTAATTATAGCAAGGCTGCAGTGTGCAAGGTTCATAAACAAAAGTCAGTGGCTTTACTATATGACAGCAGTGGACAACTAGAATTTGAAATTAAAAACACAACACCATTTATATTAGCACCAAAAGGATATGAAATACTTAGGTATCAATTTAACAAAATATATACGTGGTCTATATGAAGAAAACTCCAAAACTGAAGAAAGAAATCAAAGGTGAAGTAAGTAAATGGACAAATATTTCTTGTAATTGATAGAAAGTGTCAATGTTATCACGATATCAATCTTTCCTACTTAATATGTAGATTAATACAATTTCAATCAAAATCCCAGAAAGCTATTTTGTGGATCTCAAAAAACTGATTCTAGAGTTAAATGAAAAGACAAAGGAGCCAGAATATTCAACACAATACCGAAAAAAGAACAGAGTTGGAGGCCTGGCGTTGCCCAACTTCAAGACTTGTTACAAAGTCACAGCAGTACAGACAGTGCGTGGCTGTGCAAGAGTTGGCTATGCATCTGCAAACATTAACAGCAACCTTGTATCATTCACAAAAACTAGTTTAAAATGAATCCTAGGCCAAAACACAAAATATATTGATATAAAACATTACTATAAGACTTTAGGAAGAAAAATTAGGAAAAAATAGACTTGGCCTTGCATTTTGCAGTAAATTTTTTGGGTAAAACAGCTAAAGCACAATCCATGGAAAAGGATTTGGTAAATTGGACTTTATTCAAGTTAAAAACTTTCGCTCTGCAAAAGACACTATGAAGACTATGAAAGGAGAAGCCATATAGTGGGAGAAAATATTGGTAAAACACATAAATGACAAAGAACTTGTACCCAGAATATACAAAGACTTCTTAAAATTCAACAATAAGAAAACAAACAACCTAATTTAAAAAGTGGGCAATATATCTGAACAGGCACCTTGCCAATGAATGGCAAATAAGCACATGAAAAGATGCTCAGCATATGTCATTAGGGTACTGCAAATTAAAACAGTAAGCATGTGCAATTATGCACCTATTAGGATGACTAAAATCCAAAACCTGAAAATACCAAATGTTGGTGAGGATGTAGGGCAATAGGAATTCTTCTTAGTTTCTGGTGGGAATACAAAATATGACAACTATTTGGAAGAGAGTTTTTCAGTGTCTTACAAAGTTCAATATAATCCTACAATAGAAAACCAAGGAAAAAGAAGAAATCCTAAAAGATGTTAGCAATTTTAAAAAAATCCCTTTAAAAGTATAATATTTAGACAAGTAATTGACTTCTAACTGCCTATAGTGAAAGCCTGAAAATTGGAATGATATCTTTAAAGTGCTGAAAAAACATGAGGTGTAATGTAGAATTTTATATTCAAGAAACTATTGTCAAGACTGAGGGTAAAACAGACATTTTCAGGCAAATTAAAGCCAAGAGTATCCATCAGTTTATTTGTGCATCTCTGTTCAATTACTACACGGCACTAAATACTACAGTTTTGTACTCATTCTTGCCATTTCATAAGGTGACATTTTCCCTGTATTATTCTTCAAAGTTATATAGGTTACTCTAGACTTTTAATACTTTTTAGGATGAATTTATCCCATTCTGTGAAAAAAAAATAAGAGTTTTATCTAAATTACATTGAAGTTATTAAATAATTGCAGGTAAAATTGTGTGCTAATTACGTTGTTCTATTTATTTGTCTTCTTTCATGTTTTAAATTACATTTATAGTTTCTGGAGTAAAGTGTTCATATTTTAGTTAAGTTGGTTCTTATTCATATTTGTTTTGGTTGCTATTTTGAACAGGATTTTTAAAATTACATTTCATAATTGGTTGCTGCTTGTGTTTAAAAGCATAAATGATTTTTTCCTCTATTGATCTTTCATCCAACAAATTGCTGAACTTGCCAATTAATTCTAATGGTTGTCCTATATTTTCCGTTAAGATGATGGTGTTATCTGAGAACAAGGACTATTTTATATAGTCTTCTAAGTCATCTTACTTCATATTTAACATTAGAGAATCTATTAATGCAGTTAACTTCATTAACAGACTAAAGAGAAAAATCCTTCAGTATCTACAGACAAATAAAAGTCAATAAGTTCAAAGGTTCCCCTGGATTCAGCCTCATGACAGTAGCTATTGGCAATTGGCAGCACGAGGCTACAAACAAATTTACCATTTGGACAAACATGTGGACAAAGCACTCAGTCATTGGGATGCCATTTGCTGAAAGACACAGGTAGTTGTTCAGGGAGATGCACTGATGTTGGAATACAAATTGGGGAACCTTGCCTTGCAGCAGAGTTGGGAATAAGTTCATGCTGTGATGGCTGGACCAGGGTCAGTGGCCTCAGCTGATGAAAACAGACAAAACAATATACCACTGTCAGCATCAAACTCTCTTTGTCTAGGGGATGAAGCTGCTGATAAGGTGGCAGTGATGGTCTATTGAAGTTTCTGTGTCCTCCATTAAGGTGAAAATCCTGTGGGGACAGAGGTGTTCACAGATAGCCATTTTAATCTCAGGACAGGGCATAGAGATGTATAGATTACAGAGCTGATGAATGAGTCCTGTTGTGTTCCATGTCAGAGAAGCGCAGTTTACATAATTGGTGAGAACCAGCAGAAAATGAAAATGTTCAAACAAGAAGAAAAAAGTGTCACTAAAATTCTATTACTTGTAAACATGATAGGAATACTAGTGATTTATAAGTAAAAATATAAACTAATGAATTAAAAAAACAAGGTTTGGTGTCATAATTTTGTGTAATGAAATAAATGATACATTATTAATGTGATTGATAAGATTTCTCTGGCTCACAATGACTTTCTGGATTTGAAACAAGTCCTAGTTCAAAAAGAAGTGTGCCTTCTGGAGCTGTCGGCACCCCACAAAATCAGCTATAGACTTGATGATTATGGAACATGAACACAGAATTCCGGTGGGTCCATGGTAGAAGGAGAGAATACAAAGTAACAAGCTATGGAAATGATACATGTGGTGTGGCACGGGAGATATGCAAACATGCCCCATGGTCCCTGGAGTCCACATACACTTCAGATTTGACTTGTATGACACAATGCAAAGATAAAATTATGAAGAATTCCAGGATCATAGAGCTTTTACTTGAGCACTTGGACCTTCTGGGAGCTGAGTCCTGAGTGACATTAGTTGTGCTAATAAAGCCCGCTCTGCCTTAAAGAATATAATTCTGTTCCCCATTGGCTCTTCCACTCAACCTGTACAGACATCAAGACTATAACTATTAATAAAAGAACAAGAGAAAATGGCCTCATGATGTTTTATTATTTGTGTCATACATATCACTTACTTTTACAAGTGAGCTACAAAACAGTTAACTGTCATTGTTTCACTTTCTTGCCTGCTCATTTATTCCTCACTCTAATAGAATCTGTAGCTCTCCATGTTTTTATGAATCATTGTCTATGATAACACTGGTGACCATTCAATTCAAAAGTCCATTGAAATTCTGCAGTTTTCTCTTAACTTCTTTTTTATTCAGGCATCCCTCCATTTATTGCTCAAATTTATATTGACCTCATGCTCTGTCTCAGGCATTATTCTAAGTTCTGAGGTTGAAATGGTAAGCAAAAGTACATACATTCATCCTTCCTTTTAGCTGGAATGCAGATGAGATGGTAAGAGTTCAAATAGCTCTCTTAGAGTGTGAGGTTCCATGTTAATGGTGATGGAAGAGAGAGAGCAAGAACCCTGGTCCTTGACGATGGTGGAGCTCTGGAAGGAAGTTCCACTGGAGCTCTCTAAGGTCAAGGGAAGGAGGTAGAATCAATGAATGGTCACAAAAAATTATAAAAACTATTGAATATTTTTCCATCATTTCACTTTCAATTTCTTTGTCTCCCTGTGTCTAAAATGAGTCTCTTGTAAGCAACATATTGATGGTTCATATTTTTAATCCATTCTGACAATCTATATATTTTAATTGGGGAGTTCAATTCATTCACATTCAATGTTATTACTGTGAAGGCATTTCTGGAATCCTTTAGTTTATGTTTTTCAAATATATATTTTCCTTCTCTCTCTCTTCATTACTTTTAACATACACTTACTAAATCTCTTTAGTTCTGAACTCTTCTCCTTCTCTCTCTCTCTTTTTTCTTTGTTTCTCCTACCTCAAATAGAGCAGTCTCTTGTTAGCAAGTTCTCTGAGCGTTTGTTTGCCTGTGAAGATTTTAATCTCTCCCTTAAATCTGAAGGAGAGCTTCACTGGATGAAGAATTCTTGGTTGGAAATTTTTCTCCTTCAGAATTTTAATTATGTCATACCACTGCCTTCTCACCTCCATGGTGGCCACTGTGTAGCAATTGCTTAGTCTTATGCTGTTTCCCTTCTATGTTGTGAATTGCTTCTCTCTTGCTACTTTTAGAACTTGCTCCTTTCTTTAGCATTTGACAATCTGATCAGAATATGTCTTAGAGTGGGTTTATTTGGATTTATTATGTTTGGAGTTCATTGGGTGTCTGTGATTTGTGTATTTATGTTGTTTAGAAGGGCTGGGAAGTTATCCTCTACAATTTCTTTGAATGTTCTTCCTAGACCTTTACCCTTCTCTTCCCCTTCTGGAAAACCAATGATTCTTATATTTGTGTGCTTTATGTTTCATGGTATCCCTGAGATCCATTTCAATTTTTTTTTTATTTTTTTCTCCATTCTTTCTTTTTTACTTTCACTTTCCATTCTGTGTTGTTTGAAATTGCTTATTCTTTCCTCAACTTCCTCTAATCTAGTACTATATGTAACCAGAATCTTCTAAATTTAATCAAGTTTCTTTCATTTTCATAAGCTCACCTATTGTTTAATATTCTTGCAAATTCTTCTTTTTGCTCTTCTAGGGTCTTATTCATGTCCTTTATATCCCATGCCATGATGTTGTTGTTTGTGATTACTTCTTTAATTAATTGCTCCAAGTACAGTATCTCCTCTGAGTTTTTGATTTGGGTGTTTGGGTTTAGGTTACCATCTCTTCTGGTTTCTTCATATGCTTTAAAATTTTTTGTTGTTTTGGCCTCTTGGCATTTGCTTATCTTGATAGGGTTCTTTTAGGATATGCAGATTTATTTGAACAGTAATGTAAATTGGTCAGAACTATAGCTTGGTGGAGTGCACTTTCTCTGACTTATCAGCAGATGGCACCCCTGAGCCACCTCTTATACTCAAGCCAGTTCTCCCCAAATTCATCTATGCAGGAGTAGGGGTCCAAATCTTGTAGGGGACCAATCAGTGCACCAAATTTCCATGTATAGTTGGTGCAGCCAGCCCTGAAGTTGGGGGGGGGGGTCCTGCATAGTAAGGTGGCTTTAAAACTCAAATCTCCCAGTCATTCCTGGTGACTTAAAGGTGTTGCATGAGCCTAACCCTTTGGCTCAGACTCCCCACCCTCTGTCTCTGCTGTGGGCCCACAAGTTCCTGGGACTGGTGTAGGGGCTTGGGACTTCTGTGTGGGAACCCACCTGTGAGCCATGCCCTCCGTGGTCCTCACAGACAGAAGACTGTACAACATCACATGTGAATGAAATTCTCTAGGGAAGCTCTTGGCCACAGCACTGCACAGTGGTGTTCCCAACCCGCTGAAAAGATGGCTGTATTGGGCATGGTAATTCCCCCCTTTCATGGACCTCTGACTTCCTAGCTCCAGGAAAATTAGCTGTGGGTGTGTGAAAGGCTATTGTCCACACCAGGTACTGAGGTGGGTGCCTGGGGCATGGAAGGCACTCTCCACCACTCTCAACTGTGCAGCATAGCTCTTGGCTGCAGTGCCATGCAGGGGCCTTTCCAGATTGCTGAAAAGATGGCTGTATGGGGCACAGTAATTTTCCCCAGTAATAGACTTCTGCCTTCCCAGCTCTGGGACAGTTAGGTGAAGGTGTGTGAAAGGCTGTCATCCACACCAGATATTGAGGTGGGTGCCTGGGTCGTGGAAGGCACTCCCCACCATGCTTGGCTGTGAGGCTCTTGCTGCCAGATTGGCATCCGCTTTGGGGGTTTTTTTAATTAATCCATCTCCAAATGCTGACCCCTAGTTTTTCCCAACCATGGTATGGCTGCCATTCACCCAACTGCCTCACTCACTCGTTTCTGAGCACAGACTCTCAGTTTCAGCAGGGGCATAGTCCCTGTGGATTTAGTGGACCTTATCCACCCAGCACAGCACTGGAACTGGTGCTCTGGAGCACTTTCTGTCTTTTATCTGGCATTTTTCTCAGAGAATTATTTTGCTCTATCTCTCTCTCCTAATCTGCCATCAGAAAGCAGGAGTAGTAATATTAATCTCAGATAATTTAGACTTTAAATGCAAAGATGTTATAAGAGACAAAGAAGGTCACTATATACTAATAAAAGGAACAAGTCAACAAGAAGAAATAACAATCATAAATGTCTATGCACCCAATGAAGGTGCACTAAAAGACATGTGACAAATACTGGCAAAATGGAAGGAAGCAACAGATGTTTCCACAATAATTGTGGAAGACTTCAATACATCACTCTCTCCTGTAGATAGATCAACCAGAGAGAGGACCAACAAATTGAAAATTTAAACTATCTGATAAATCAGTTTGAATTAACAGACATATATAGAACACTAAATCTCAAATCACTAGGTTACACATTCCTCTCTAGTGCTCCTGGAACTTTCTCCAGAATAGATCATATGCTGGGCCATAAAACAAGCTTCAATAAATTAAAAAAAAATTGAAATTGTTCAAAGCACATTCTCTGATCATGATGGAATATAAATAGAAGTCAATAACCATCAGAGACTTAGAAAATTCACAAATATCTGGATGTTAAACAACAGACTCCTAAACAATCAGTGGGTTAAAGAAGAAATAGCAGGAGAAACTGCTAAATATATAGAGACAAATGAAAATGAGAACACAACATATGGAAACTTATGGGATGCAGCAAAGGTGGCACCAAGGGGGAAATTTATAGCTCTAAATGCATATATTATAAATGAAGAAAGAGCTAAAATCAAAGAACTAATGGAACAAACAAAGAAGCTAGAAAATGAACAGCAAACTAATCCTACACCAAGTAGAAGAAAAGAAATAACAAGGATTAAAGCAGAGATAAATGACACAGAGGAAAAAGAAACAGTAATAGCAAATATTGGTTCTTTGAGAGGGTCAGCAAGATTGACAAGCCCCTAGCTAGACTGACAAAATAAAAAAAGAGAGAAGACCCATATAAACAAAATAATAAATGAGAGAGGGGACATTAATGCAGATCCTGAAGAAATATTAAAAAATTATAAGAGGATACTATGAACAACTGTATGCCAACAAACTAGATAATGCAGAGGAAATGGACAATTTCTTAGAAACACATAAACAACCTAGACTGTCCAGAGAAGAAAGAGAAGACCAACCAATCAGAAGTAAAGAGATCCAATCAGTCATCAAAAAGCTTCCCACAAATAAATGCCCAGGGCGAGATGGCTTCACAGAGGAATTCTACTAAACTTTCCAAAAAGAACTGACACCAATCTTACTTGAACTCTATCAAAACACTGAAGAAAATGGAATACTACCTAACTCATTTTATGAAGCTAACATCACTCTAATACCAAAACTAGGTAAAGATGCAATAAGAAAGAAAAACTGTATGCCAAACTCCCTAATGAATATAAATGCAAAAATTCTCAACAAAATACTTACAAATCAAATTCAAAGACACATAAAAAAAATCATACACCATTACCAAGTGGGGTTCATTCCAGGCATGCAAGGATGGTTCAACAGAATAAAATCAATTAATGTAATACAACACAGTAACAAATCAAAAGGGATAAATCAAATGATTGTCTCAATAAACACAGAAAAAGCATTCGACAAAATCTAGCACCCTTTTTTGATAAAAACACTTCAAAAAGTACGAATTGAAGGAAACTTCCTCAATATGATAAAGAGCATATATGAAAAACCCACAGTCAGCACAGTACTCAGTGGTGAGAGACTGAAAGCCTTCCCCCTAAGATCAGGAATCAGACAAGGATGCCCACTGTCACCACTGTTATTCCACATTGGGCTAGAAGTGCTAGCCAGAGCAATCCAACAAGAAAAAGAAATAAAAGGCATCCAAATTGGAAAGGAAGAAATAAAACTGTCATTATTTGCAGATGATATGATCTTATACCTGGAAAACCCTGAGAAATCCACAACACAGCTATTTGAGCTAATAAACAAATTTAGCAAAGTAGCGGGATACAAGATTAATGCACATAAGTCAGTAATGTTCCTATACACAAGAAATGACATAACTGAAGAGACACTGAAGATAAAGATGCCATTCTCAGTAGCAACTAAAAAATCAAGTACCTAGGGATAAACTTAACAAAAGATGTGAAGGACCTATAAATAGAAAACTACATAACTTTACTAAAAGAAACAGAAGGGGACCTAAAAAGATGGAAAAATGTTCCCTGTTCATGAATAGGAAGACCAAATATCATTAAGATGTCAATTCTACCCAAACTCATCTGCAGATTCAATTCAATTCCTATGAAAATTCCAACAACCTGCTTTGCAGACTTGGAAAAGATATTCATCAAATTCATAGGGAGGGGAAAATGCCTCACATTGCTAAAAACATTCTAAAAAAAGAAAAACAAATTGGGAGGACTTACACTCCCTAACTTTGAAGTTTATTATAAAGCCACGGTAGTCAAAACAACATGGTACTGGCACAAAGATTGACATATTGACCAATGGAATCTAATTGAGAATTTAGAGATAGACCCCCATATCTATAGTCAACTGATCTTTGATAAGGTCCCCAAAACCAATGAACTGGGACATAACTGTCTATTCAACAAATGGGGCTGGGAGGGCTGGATATCCATACCCAAAAGAATGAAAGAGGACCTCTACCTCACACCCTACACAAAAATTAACTCAAAATGGTTTAAAGACCTCGATATAAGCGACAGAATAATAAAACTCCTAGAAGATGTAGGGAAACTTCTTCAAAACCTTGAATAAGTAGGTCACTTCCTAGACCTTACACCCAAAGCACAATCAACAAAAGAAGACATAGATAAATGGGAACTCCTCAAACTTGAAAGCTTCTGCACCTCAAAGGAATTTGTCAAAAAGGTGAAGAGGAAGCCAACTCAATGGAAAAAAGATATTTGGAAACCATGTGTCTGACAAAAAACTGATGTCTTGCATATATAAAGAAATCCTATAACTCAACAATAGTACAGACAGCCCAATTATAAAATGGGCAAAAGTTATGAAAAGAAAGTTCTCTGAAGAGGAAATACAAATGGCCAAAAAGAACATGAAAACATGTTCAGCTTCACTGGCTGTTAGGGAGATGCAAATCAAGACCAAAATGAGATAACCTCTTGCACCAATTAGATTGGCTGCCATTGAACAAACAGGAAACTACAAATGCTGGAGAGGATGTGGAGAAATTGGAACTCTTATTTGTTGTTGGTGGTACTGTATAATGGTACAGCCACTCTGGAAGACAGTCTGGGGTTCCTTAGAAAACTAGTTATAGAGTTACCCCTCGATCCAGCAATTGCACTTCTCAGTATATATCCAGAAGTTCGGAACGTGGTGATATGAGCAGATATCTGCACGCCAATGTTCATAGCAGCATTATTCACAATTGCCAATAGATGGAAACAATCCAAATGTCCTTCAACAGATGAGTGGCTAAACAAAATGTGGTTTACACTCATGATGGAGTACTATGCTGCAGTAAGAAGGAATGATGCTGTGAAACATATGACAACATGGATGAACCTTGAAAATATAATGCTGAGTGAAATAAGCCAGGCTCACAAAGAGACGTACATTAGTGTATGTTACCACTAATGTGAACATTGTGAAAAAGATTAAATAAATGTTTTATATTGTAGAATGTAGGGGATCTAGCAATAGATAGCAAATAGTGAAGGGAGAATAATAATCTAATAAGAACAGATAAGTTATGGAGGGTAAACTTAATGTTCTGGGAATGGTCAGGAATGACTATGGTTTGTTAATTTCTGGGGGCTATGGTAGGGAAAAGTTTGCAGAAATTTGTTTTTCTTATTCCTTTGTTTTGGTCTTGTTTGAAATGTTTTTTATGTTTTGGTTTTTTTTTCAAGTTTTTGATAAAGTTAAAAAAATGAAAAAAATTGTTGTGATGAATGCACAAACTATATGATGACACTGTGAACAATTAACCATACATTTTGGATGATCATATGGTATGTGAATATAGTTCAAAAAAATTGTGAAGAAAAAAGAACTATTGAAATTAGTGCTACTGAGGATACATATGGTGGATTTGATCCTGTGAGCACAGCTCTGAGAAGTTAAGCTAAATTAAAATCTAAAGAAATAATAATGAGTAATGAGGTGAAGAGGAAGAGAGGAGAATGAAACGCTTAAGGAGAAGTATTTGTAGAGGTCATATGATGGTGAGGAATTTGGATTGTTCAAAACTCAGCAAAGACCCAGGTGCTTCCCCAGGGTGTGGAGACAGGTGAGGCTGGATTGTTAACGGACGGCAGCACCCCACCACGCGGGGTTGTCCGGGTCAGGCATTTGGCCCACGTCAGGAGCCAAGAGAAGCTCTGAAAGGGTCCTAAGCAGGAGCAAGCATCAGGCATGTTTTTCACTGGATCTCTCTGCCTGCTTTGGGAACATCTGATTGGATTTCAGGTGAGGGAAACAGTGGATTTGACGAAAAAGGCTCAAGTCTAAGAGTGAATACTTTTGCATCAATCTGAGAAAGATAAGATGTTAGACAGAACCAAGGAGTGGTAGTACAGATAAAAAGAAGGGTTTGGATTAAAAACTCTGAAGGCAAACCCAAGATCCCACACAATGTTTGCAATGTGAGTAAGGAAGGGGAGATGTCGGGAACGGTTCTGTGTCATTGAGCCCATGAGCCTGAGATGACAGTTGTGCTGCTCCCTGAGAACGCCAACATTGTAAGTATTAGGGTGGGGGTGGCTGTGTCTAATTTGGGGCATGCTGATCTTGAGGTTGCCTTTCCCTTGCACTCTTCATCCCTCTCTCCCTTGATGTGGATGACACCACTCTGTTTCTCCAACTTCTGTCACAAGTGAATGGTACCAGAATTTGTGCAGAGAACCCTCTGGTTTCAGTTCCATGCACATTCCCTAACAATGCCTGTCCTCAGCTTCAAGGGTCACCAAGTATGGAGCTCCGAGTCCTGCTCTGTTCTTGCCTAGCACGTCCGCCTGCATGCACGACTCGGAGTTAATGCGCTCGAAACCTCCATGCCTGCACCTCTGGGTGGGCAATGTCATTTTGCATGCCAGACCATTGGAATAGTTTGCTTCCTGGTTTTGTGGCCTTCTATCTCCCTCTCCAGAGTGAGTTTTATTTTACAATTTAGTAAAAGAACAAATGTAAGCCCTCACCCCCACGCCCCACCCCATTCTAAATTCTTCATGGCTCTCTGTCACCTTCAGGAGAAGCTATAATCTCATTGTCATGATAAGCCTCACCTACAATATGTCTTTCATTGATCTTTATCCTGCAGCTGCACTGAATACACAGCATGCTCTCTTATGCCTCCATGGGTTGCATGAACTCCTCTGCCTGAAATAATCTATCCTGGTTCACCTCTTTCAAAGTCTCAGGTCAGGTGACATTTGCTCATCAACACTCAGACTAAACTCCAGTGGGCTCCACCTTTGCATCAGTGCAGGACTCCTCAGGTCGCCTTCTTCTCCAGCGTATCACAGGTTTGGTGACCCCGCCGGGGATTTGCTGTCTGCGTGTTATTAGCGATGGGTCCTAGGGAGGGTCACTCAGAGGACCCTGGACCTTCATTTTCCCCTCTCTGAATTCTATTCCTTGTGCCATTATCTCATGCCATTTGTCTGCATGCCTCCACAGGACTGTGCTGTAAAATCCTTATGTCTCTTGATCTTGTCTCGACAAGATTTCTTCAAAAGAAATGTCTGAAAAAGCAGAGTTATAGTGAATCCCATATCTCCATCTTACTACTCGTGTTTGTCTCCTCCTGGTGAGGATACTGGCTGTGTCTTAATCTGCCCCTGTGACTCATGGTCTTTAGTGGGTGCTTGATCAGTATGTACCGTATATGAATACTGGTATATAAATATATAAATAGCAGTATATTAATAGCTTTCTGTGAATTCATTTTGCACTATCCCTTTATGCAATATGACTCAAATATTTTTTGTTTTCTTCCATAATTGTCTCCTACATGCTATTGTCCCTTTAGAAATGCACACTGCCTGAGGATAAAGGCCAAATCTTGTAATTTTAATATCTACTAATGTGTCCAGCACACAGCGAATAATCAATAATTACTTTATTTTTAACTAAATGGTAATTAAGAGAGTTCTTTTTGTAATTCAACACACATTTTACCTAAGCAAAGATACAATATAACTGACTCTCACAGACTGGAAATAGAATGGTTTTATAAGGATTTAATGGGAGAGAGAGAGAAAAAAATGATGTTTCTATTACTGCTGTTAATTTTAATTCAACCTTTCTACTTGAAGTATGTCCTTTTTCTGGATTTTTTTGCCAAGATAAATTGGGTGCCTACTATGAGCAAGGCCATGTGCTAAGTGCTATTCCCCAAGGATCAGGCTGGTAGATAATCTTTCTTCCAACACTTTAAAGATATTTTATGGGTGAGATATGATAAATACTCAAATTTCTGGTTTAGTTCTCAATCTCAAATTTATTGACACTTTCTTAAATTGGGAACCAGTTTCCCATTTCCCCTTTCCTTTGTCAAATAATAACTTTCAAGCACCCACGTGAGTTATAGGCAAGTCCTGTGAAGAAGGCTGATGGTGGGACTACTTAGGAAAATAGACGTAATGCACTTTTATGCATCCTATGAGAATTGGAATGATAAAGCAAACCCCTGACTGGAAGATTGTAGAATTAGAGAAAGAAAAGACATTTTCTCGGGAACATAGAGATACCTTTATTTGTTTTCTCTTATTTTCAAACCCACTGTGTGTGTTATGGTTTGCCTTGGAGACCCTTAACCTGTTCAGGATTATAGATGATTACTGAGTTTGCCTATCAAATACCCAGGGCTGAGTGGCTTGTCTGAATAACTACGCAGATGTGAAGGGGGGAGGAAACAGCTATGAACGTGCCTCCTGACCTCATACCCGCAGAGCACCTGGGCCTCTCTCGTCTCGGTGCATCTGCCCTGACCTGGCCGCAGTGCCCGGGAGGGAGGTGCCCGTCCTCTCCTCGTGGAGGGCAGGTGGCCGGTGTGTTTCCGGGTTGCACCTTGGCGTCCTCTAACAGCTTGTGTAATTTGAAACATCACATCAGCTTCACCCGAGCTTGAGGCCACCGACTGACACTCTGTACAGCACAACGAAGGGGCATCAAAAATGCAACTTCCCCTTCTTCCAGGGTCCCAGATAGCTAATAATAAACAAGCCCGGGAATGACGTGGGGCTCATTAGCTTTCCACCCTTTCGTCTTGTTTGCCACAACACAGAATCATTTCAGTCTGTTTGGAAGTTTTACCTTCACATAATATTTTGCATGATTAATGATGTCCCAACATTGTTTATGTCTATGTGCCTGTGTCTATCACTGCCTGTCTCTGTACCCTTATCTGTACCTATGTATATCTATGTTTATGTCTGTATTATCTATCTAATCATCCATTCCTAGTTACCTTGCTGAACTAATTGTACTGAATTGCACTAATCTCTCTTCAGTGCACATATTCAAAATATGTTATAGCTAAAAGAAAATTGCCTGCTAGAAACACTGAGAAAGGGAAAAATAGGTATAAGCCACCTTTTCCCATGATTATGGTACCCTTAAATTAAAATTTTTATATAAATTGTCTTCGGTCTCCCTTTCTTTCAAAGAAGAAAACTCATCCCACTTAACATGGTTTGAAATCAGCATC
The DNA here is from genome assembly GCA_004027775.1 of Bradypus variegatus. NCBI lineage: Eukaryota > Metazoa > Chordata > Mammalia > Pilosa > Bradypodidae > Bradypus > Bradypus variegatus. The sequence goes on along the minus strand of PVKY010002486.1, from coordinate 6,261 downwards.
TGTTTTTAATTTCTTACATTCTGATACATTCCATTTTCATTGGTTTATTTAAATCCTGCTCATAAGTCCATTTATATAAAAATGTGGCAGCCTGACTAGCATCTGTATTGGCACGAAATTACAACCAGGTGAGAGGCGAACAATTAATACTTCCTTTTTCTCAGTGGTGGTACGAGCAGTGCCAATTTAATGCTGTTTAAGCTTATTATCTAATTGCATGCTTGTGCTAGTTTCAGAAACGGCATGACATGACGGCAGACTTGTGCTGTGTTCCCTCCGCAGCAGAATATTCAATTATTTGTTCTGACTCATGTAATTCCCTGTATTCTAAGCTTGTTAATGTCATTACAGAACTGAAATAAAGTGATTACTCTTAATGAGTATTTATCCAATAGGTAATGCAATCCCTGCACCCTCCAGCTGACAGTGGGTGACCCTGGATTTTGCTCCCTGTCCTTTCACTCTCCCCCCAAAGATGCCGTTCCACACCTCTTGACTTCCCTGTCAGGGGCACAGCACTGCAGTGTCTTGTTCTGTGAAATACTGTCAGATGATAGGGAAAAAATAAAAATCTTTAAAAAAGAAAGGGGAAAGGAAGGATTGCAGCCTCCCCTGGCAGAGCCCTGGCTAATGACCACTGCTTCCACTCACTGGCAGTGATGACAGCTTGCACTAAATGATAATGGCGGGCCTGCTGTTGAGTGCACCCACTTGTGTTATTTCTCTTGACATGGTTCTGGGGAAGCCCTAATTTTTTTGACATTTGACCATGCAAATTTGAGTCCTGATACATTATTCTGCATTTACATCCTCTCAGTGTTGCTGTTTAAAATGTGCTACAAGCTCCAGGAGCTCAGCTAATAAAGGCCACCGAATGAAAGTTAAATATGAATGCAAGAGGAGACTTAAATGAAGGACTGGCTTGTACATCTCAAAGATGACCTTCCAGAGATGAGCATGTGGAAGATCCTTTTTTAAAGCAAAAATGGTACAGAATGTAACATTCATTTTTTCCTCTAGACTATTTTTAAATATTTTAAAATATATACCAAAGACATAGAGAAAGAGACCCTATTATATCTTACATGGACATTTTTTCACTCAGCTTATCAGCTAGCTATCATTAATCAATTTCTAGGGCCTGCTGGCTTCTCAGACTCTGCAACTCATGATCCTGCAGGAAGCATCTGTGGTTGCAGGACTTAGTGATGTACAGCCCCTAACTCACCCAACACTTCCCCAGCATCCAATGCCATCAGCTTCATTGCTAAGAAAATCCATCCATCTTCCAGATTTCCGTGGTTTCAGGAGCAACTCAAACATCACACTTTGCTTAAATATTGACTCCAAACCAAAATTTGGTTATGATTTAAAGAAAAAGAGGATTTTTTTAAATAACCAATAATGGTAACTATACCAAAAAAAAATGCCACGTAGTTTATTGATGGAAAATAAATATGTAGATAGGCTCTTGGTAGCTTGGAATCCATTTTTAATGAACTTGAAATGCATGAAGACTCATTAAATCTTCAATCATTTATCTTGTGTGTGATTATAACAACCTCCAGATTCAAATGGAGGCTAATTTTCAACACTTTACTGAAAACATTTTTAATGTTCTTCCTTAAGCAGTTTTCCATAGTTTGACAAACTTTTGGAAAGAGATTCATGAAACACTCGGGTGGTGTACACTGAACATTTATTACAGCAAGTTGGGGCAAGGATCTTGTGGCCTGAATTTCGTCACAATTACAACAAAGCTCAATCCAGCCCGGCAGTTACTAGTGAAAGTGTAATTGAAGATGTGTTTAAATATGTATGAGTATGTATAAAAGTGATATTGTCTAGTAATCAGTCAGCAGAAACTGATAAGCACTCGCTCAATTGAAACCCAGAACACACAAAGCAGGACCCTTCCCCCCAATACCCAACGTGGGTTTTTCCTTTAAAAAATGCTGCTCTCAGAAAGGGAGCCAGAGCCATTTTTTCCTTTCTTTCTTTTCTGATGGCTCCCACCTGCTTTCTTCTGCTTTCTTCCTCTAATAAACCTTAAACTCTCTAAACCAAAAAAAAAAAAGTGATATTGTAACAATTATACAGCATTTAAAATACAGGACCCCCTAATGCCATTAACTTCATTCAACTCTCACTTTTCTATGAAAGCTATCTCTTTTTTTAATTTCTCTAAGACTTCTGATAGCCAGGCAGTACCATGGAAGGGAAGGAAAATGCTGTAAAATTTGCAGCACTTCTAAGTGATGGGAAACAATAGGGAAGCACAATAAATTTGGCTTAAACAAGCACCCCTGAAGGAATATTTGTGCTTTAAATCATGGTTTATGCAGTGCTTTGTGGAAAGACCCACACGTTTTCTATTAAGATACTGTTATGAAGAAGTCCTGATAAATCAACGTTTCTACTTTATTTGGGGCATCAAAACAATACAACTAAGTGACTAAATGATTATGACCACAAAGAATTCATCTCCACTGTCAAATGTGCTTGGCCTTTCCTTATTATGAAACACTCAATTCCGCATTCCTTATCCCAGGTTCAGAATGCCCAAGAAATAATCTTTCGTATAAAGAGAATCATTCTAATTAAGCACTTAAGATCTGCATTCCATTTGTGTTTTAAAGTATGTAGCTTCCAGCAGGGATCTTTGGTAAAATGTGTTGTTTCAGAAAGTCTCAACATAGAGTTAAATTTTCACTCATTTGTTATGTAACTTGGCAATTCCTTTTTTTCTCATATATACTGAACAATTGCACTGATCTTTGATTTCATAAAACCACATTTCACATTCTAAGTTAATGGTTTCCTTTGTCAAATGCAGTAATGTAATCAATGCACATTGCCTGATTGTGTCATTTTCATGTATACACATAATCAGATTAAGAGAAACTGACATTCAAGCTTTCAGCTATCCAGAAAAGGTATCTCTCTTTTCTGCATCATTCTAATTCATATTTAAGTTCCATAATTTCTCACTTGATTAACCAAAGTTCCCTCAAAAAGAAACAGTATTTTTGTGAAGGCATGAAGGAAGTGGCTTAGCACGCAGTAAAACTGACCAACATCTTACACCATTAGCCATCTTGGATATGGAGGCAGCGAGCAGCCACAGAGTGTGAAGTGCCAGAAGAGTTGTCAGCAAGGGAGGAGGGTCAGATCAGTACAATTTCTAAGAACACTGTGGAGGGTTTCCACCCCCTCTGGCAGGAGATCTTCCTGCTCAAATTCCTTGAGGACATTTTTCTTGGATGTTTCCTGAACTTCCCCTCCCAAGAGAAACTCATCCAAAATAAAATAAGCTGCTTCAAAATTAAAGATGATATCAAGTTCACCCACACTGCCAAAATGCTTGCCAAGTAATTCCCCATAACGATGAATTATTTCCAGGGTAATTAATTCATTGCCCTGATCTTCAATAGTGCTGCCAAAATACAGACTAGCATGTTTTTTTTGTGAACAATCTTCAGATCACACCACTCAAGAAAGCTGTGCATTTTAGGTTTACCTACTAAAACAGTTTGAAAAATTTCCCTTGTGATCTTTTTCTTCTCTTTGCCTGACAGTGGGACCTACCATTTCTGCAGTTGGAGCTTTCCCTGATGACTAAAAAGCAAAATAAACTGCACTGTGGCCACAGGCTTTCCCACGCTGAGGAGGAGCAGCTGTTTTTCTCTTCATTCTTATAATACCAGCTGGACGCTCTGCACCCCATAAAATAAGGCTTGATTCTCTGTGTGGTGTACAGGATACTAGAAAGCAAGTGTTATTTGCAGTCTTCAGTTATGGCATAATGATGGAATCTTAAACAAAGCAGCTTAAAGAAAGCACATTCATTATCTCCTAGTTTTGCAGAGTTAGGAGTCTGGCAGTTTAGCAGCATTCTCCGATTTAGGGTCTCACAAAGTTGCGATCCAGGTGTCTTCCAGAACTGAGATGGTATTGGAGGCTTGGCTGGGGAAGGGGAGGCCTGCGAGCTCCCTTGGCTCATCGGTAGGCTGCGTTTCATCACATCTGCAGGAGGGCAGGCTGCTTCTCAGCTGGAGGTCACCTGAAGCTCTCACAGGTGATCCCCAGTTCCTTGCTCAGAGGGTCCCCAATGCTCACTTACTTCCTCACAGCCAGTGAGGAAGAGACAGCAAGAGATTCAGCAAGAGAAGCGCAGCAACACTGTGTGGCAGAATCACGAAGTCACGGGCCCCACCGTCTCCTCACCTTTGATGTACTCTGCTGGTTAGAAGCACTTCACACTCGGGTGAAAGGGGCTGCACAGAGGCCCTGTGACACCGGGAGGCGGGGATCATGGGCCATGTCGGAGTCCGTGAGTGTCAGTGAGGGTGACTATGTACCACGTTGGTGATGCTCTAGGCTGGGAGGAGATGGAAGCAAAACAAGCAATGCAAGTCCTTGCTCAAATGCGGCTTTAAAAACATTGTAGAGGGGAAATATGATAGTAAAGAGATGAATGTTTGATACTGACAACCACTGTGCAGGTGAAAACTAGTGGAGGAAGTGGAGGAGGGGAATAAGAGCAAGGAAGAGAAGGAAAAGAGAGAGAGGGAAAGAAACAAACAAATGAAAAAAGAAAACAGAGCTTAATGTGAGCTGATGTCCCAGAGGCAGATAATCTAGTTTGTGCTGTCAGAAAAGTTCTCTCTGGCCTGGTGGCATTTGAGCTGAATTCTCCATGATCTAGAGGAAGCAATCCTGCTGGAATCTGTGGGGAGAGATTTCCACTTGGAGGGGAAGCGAGCGCAAAGGCCTGTGGCAAGAATAAATGTGATGCTATTATGATTAGACCCCAATAAGCCCGAGTTATTCAAGAGTACAGAAGAGGCAGACCAAGATGAGTTAGCTTAGGGCCTTGAAGCCATGGGTGAGGGGTTTGGTTTTTATCTTCATGACAAGAAGTCACTGGAGGGGTTAGACTTTGACGGGCAGAGAGACGCTTCACTAACAATAAAAGTTTGGAAGACAGGGTGAGTTATAGATGCAGGTTGGTAGTGCATATGATGGTAGGATAGTAAGAGAAGTCAGTCTGATTGCAGTTCTGTTCTCAAATATCAGTAAGGAAAGGTCATCAGCAAAGACTTAGATGCGTTAGAGGGTTAAGAAGGTAGGAGGATTGCTTGTTTAGGACTGCAGGGATAAAAGCAAACTAAATGTGACAGAGATAGGAAGACTTTGAGGGTCCATTTGAGAACTCTGGTCATGAATTTAAGGTGATACCTGTAAGTACAGTTGAATGTTGTAAGGCATGTAGAGCTACTTTAGAACATGAAGAGTAGGCTAACAGTTGGGGTTTCAGGCTTGGGTTTTTTCACAGGTGAGTGTGACAAAGGGAGAGAGTAGCAAGGAGAATAACGATGTTTACAAGAGGGTGACTATAATGACAGTCCTGATAATATAAACCAGTGAAAAGAGAACTGAAGACCTGAGGGGGGTGAAGACATGAAAAGGAGATGGGTCAATGAAACCACTTCAATTGCAGCTATGAAATGCTTTTTTATCCTGTTGTTCTTTTTATATTTATAGCTGGAGATTGTTTTAATGCTATATAATCCATCAGAAGTATACAATCAATGATTCACAGTGTCATCAGATAGTTGTGCATTCATCACCACAATCAATCTTACAACATCCTCACTACTCCCCCAAATAAAAAAATAAAAAAATAAAAATAAAAAAGCACACCCAAAGCATCCCATACCCCTTATCCCCCCTATCATAGCTGGAGATTTTTAAAAGAACAGTTAGTTTTTAAAATATTGGTTTTTAGGAGAAGTAAACAGATACACTGCAAATAAAAATGATGTACATAAACAAGAGAAAAAGTGACCCATTTTAGGCTAGTATTTTTTATAAAATTTTAGGCTAGTATTAATTATAAAATGGAAATACTAATATGGTATTTAAATAGGAAAATATTTATATCCAGAAATGGAGCAATAGAACAATGGATTGAAAGTTGAGTTTACGTGGAGATGCTCTCCATCTGCCCTTTAAAATTTGACCACCTCTACAAAATGATGTCACCAGACTTTCAACTCTACCACTTTATTGAAGACATGATTAACTCTTCATGCTAACTCTCAGCTATATGAGGACTATTCACAAATATGTAGGTTATATCTTCAATTAAATATCCTTTCATCTTTATCTGGAGGGTTGTTGACATCCCCAATTTAACATAGGCTAAAACAAACTTTCAACACTTCACACACACAATCGCCTCAAGAATTTTCTTCT
>PVKY010002485.1:0-25382 GCA_004027775.1 Bradypus variegatus | reverse complement strand
TGCATTGATCAAAATGATCATGTGGTTCTTCTGCTTTGATTTATTGATGTGGTGTATTATATTAATTGATTTTCTTGTGTTGAGCAAGCCTTGCACACCTGGAATAAATCCCACTTGGTCATGGTGTATAATTCTTTTAATGTGCTGCTGGATTCAATTTGCAAGTATTTTGTAGAGAATTTTTGCATCTATATTCATTAAACAGATTTGTCTGTAATTTTTTTTTGTAGTATCTTTGTCTGTGTTTGGTACTATCAGCTTCATAGAATGAGTTAGGTAGCTTTTCCTCTTCTTCAATTTTTTGAAGAGTTTGAGCAGGATGGGTACTACCACTTTCTTCAATACTTGGTAGAATTCACATGTGAAGCCTTCTGGTACTGGGCTTTTCCTTTTTGGCAGGTTTTTGATGATTGACTCAATCTCTTTACTTGTGATTGCTTTTTTGAGGTCATATATTTCTTCTTGAGACAATGTTGGTTGTTTATGCTTTTCTAGGAAGTTGTCCATTTCATCTAAGTTGTCTAGTTTGTTAGCATATAGTTGCTCATAGTAACTTCTCATTAATTCCTTAATTTGTGCAGGGTCAGTAGTTATGTTTCCTTTCCCATTTCTGATTGCATTTATTTGTATCTGCTCTCTCTTTTTTTTGGTTAGCCTAGCCAGTAGTCCATCAATTTTATGGATTTTCTCAAAAAACCAACTTCTGGTTTTGTTGATTCTTTCTGTTGTTTTCCTGTTGTCAATTTCATTTATTTCTGCTTTAATCTTTGCTATTTCTTCCCTTCTATTTGCTTTGGGGTTAGTTTGCTGTTCTTTTTCTAATTCCTCCAGGTGAACAGTTAACTCTTCAATTTTTGCTCTCTCTTCTCTTTTAATATAGGCACTTAGGGCAATAAATTTCCCTCTTAGCACTGCCTTTGCTGCATCCCATAAGTTTTGATAAGTTGTGTTTTCATTGTCATTTGCCTCAAGGTATTTACTAATTTCTCTTGTAATTTCTTCTTTCACCCACTGGTTTTCTAAGAGGGTGTTGTTTAGCCTCCATATGTTTATGAATTTTATGACCTTCTGCCTTTTATTTATTTCCAACTTCATTCCATTGTGGTCTGAGAAAGTGTTTTGTATGATACTACTATTTTTAAATTTTTTGAGACTTGCCTGTGGCCCAACATATGGTGTATCCTAGAGAATGTTCCATGAGCACTTGAGAAAAAAGTGTATCCTGCCGTTGTTGGATGTAGTGTTCTATAAATGTCTGTCAAGTCTAGTTCATTTATCATACAATTCAACATCTCTGTTTCTGTAGTGATCCTCTGTTTAGATATTCTGTCCATTGATGAGAGTGGTGTATTGAAGTCTCCAACTATTATTGTAGATGTACCTATTTCTCCTTTCAGTGATTGCAGTGTTTGCCTCATGAATTTTGGGGCATTCTGGTTTGGTGCATAAATATTTATGATTGTTATGTTTTCTTCATGAATTGACCCTTTTATTAATATATAGTGTCCTTCTTTGTCTCTTTTAATGGTTTTAGTTTTGAAGTTTAATTTGTCTGATGTTAATATAGTTACTCCCTCTTTTTTCTGTATGTTGCTTGCATGAAATGTCTTTTTCCAACCTTTCACTTTCAGCCTATTTTTGTCCTTGTGTCTAAGGTGAGTTTCTTGTAGACAGCATATAGATGGGTCCTCTTTTTTAATCCATTCTGCCAGTCTGTGTCTTTTTATTGGGGAGTTTAATCCATTTGCATTTAGTGTTATTATTGTAAGGTCAGAACTTTCTTCTACCATTTTGTCTTTTGGATTTTATATGTCATATCTTATTTGTCCTCTCTATTTTACCTTTCCTGATAATCTTCATTTCTGCACTCTTCTCCAACTCTCTCTCTCTTGTCTTTTCCTATCAGCCTGTAGCACTCCCTTTAGTATTTCTTATAGCACTGGTCTCTTATTCACAAACTCTGTCAGTGTCTTTTTGTATGAAAATGTTTTAATCTCTCCCTCATTTTTGAAGGAAAGTTTTGCTGGATATAGAATTCTTGGTTGGCAGTTTTTCTCTTTCAATATCTTAAATATATCATGCCACTGTCTTTTTGCCTCCATGATTTCTATGGAAAAATCAGTACATAGTCTTATTGAGCTTCCCTTGTATGTGATGGACTGCTTTTGCTGCTTTCAGAATTCTCTGTTTGTCTTTGACATTGGAGAATCTGAGCAATAAGTGTCTTGGATATGTCTATTGGGATCTAGTCTGTTTAGGGTATGCTGTATTTCTTGAATCTCTAACTTTCTGTCTTTCGTAAGAGTTGTGAAATTTTCAGTGAATATTTCTTCTATTTTCTTTCTGCCCTTCCTCCCCCTTCCCCTCCCTCCAGGATACCCACAACATGCATACCCGTGTGTCCCATGCCACCACTCAGCTACCCAAGAACCTACCCACACTCCTCCACCCCCTTCACTATCTGTTCTTCTGTGTGTATGAACCCAAATGTCCTGTCTTCTAGTCCACTGATCCCCCCTCTGCCTGTTGAAATCTACTGTTGTGTCCCTCCATTGCACCTTCTATCTCCTCCACTGTGGCCTTCATTCCCACAAGTCCTATCATTTGTTTCCTCAAGTTTACAAATTCTTCCTTATGGTCATCCAGTGTCCTCCCCACATCCCCCCATCTCCTTTGCTACATCTTCCTTCAATTCATTGAATTGATTTATCATTAGTTGCCTCAACTCCTGTATCTCAGTTGAATGATTAGTTTGTTCCTTTGGCTGGTTCATATTTTCATGTTTCCTAGTGTGGCTTGTTATCTGAATTGCTAAAAAAAAAAGGACATTATCAAAGACTATTAGGGTCATGGCAAAAGGGCAAGTCTTTCTTCTGAGAAGCCCTCTAACTAAGATATGAAGATGGAATGACAGAACTAAAACCTCAATGCAAAACTCCTGATGAGCTCATGGATCTCGGTAATGATCACTAACGGCTACTAACATCACAAAAAGAAAGTCAACCAGCCTTTACGATGTTCCACCATCTGTGACATGGTCCTGCAGAACTCTATAGGATAGACAACCCAGCGCCTCCAACAAAGCATTGCATGGATGGAAAAAAAGGGAAAGATGGCCAAGGAACCATAGATTTAAGAGATTTGAGAGACATATTAACCTATTAGCAACATGGACTTTGCTTGGATTCTGACTCAAACTAATAGGAGAAGGGGCACTTAGGATGATATGAACACTGACGGCACATTGGTAATAGCCATGAATTAATGTTACTTCTCAGGAGTTATGAATCCCTGAAAAGGTGCTGACTCACCTTGCTTGTGTCACATGCGCCCTCTTGGACCAATCACTGGTTTGCTGCCTGGGGGCGGGGCTCTACCTGGTGGGGGTTGGGAAGGATCAGTTCTCCAAAGCAAAAGCTTCTGGGCTACTAAAGAGTAGTAGCTGCTCACCCCAGCACAGCACTGTCTTCCTACCCTCTGTGTACTTCTCCCAGAGTTGCAGGGAGGGGACAGGCAGAAGCTTCCAGCCCCATGGCCCTGCCCAGCTCCCCCAGGCCTCTCTCCCCACTTGCCTCCACCAGACCCAAAGCTTCCAGTGGAGCCGGGGCCAAGCCTGGTGACCCGGGATGTCAGTCCTCCTGGCTAATGCTCCTGCAAAGAGAGGTTGTGTCCTCCAAACAGGCTTTAAGCCCCTGAGAGAGAAACAGGCATGGAGCAGGCCTGGGATTTCAGCACGGGTCCCAGCCACATGATGTTCTCTCTGTGGAGTGATGGTCCCAGAACCCCCCCCCACTCCGGCCGCCACTTGTTCTGGGTGAGCCCTGAACTAACCTACTCTTTCTCCTAGAGGAGCTGTCCTTATACCCTCCCTAAAGGCAAATGCCCCTGGGAGGGGCCCCACGTGACAGTTACCTTGTCCCTTGGATTCCTAGTGCCCGGGAGTTTCCCTAGTGGCCAGGAGAGTTGGGGAGCTGGTGTGAGCTGCTGGAAGGTCCAAGAGTTGCCGGGGAGACTGGAGGCAAGCTCTGCAGTCCACCTTGCGGGTGGCCCCCAGGGGTTCTGCAGCCTCCCCCTACCCCAAGCTCTTGCACTGCAACAGCCCCTGGAGGGCCAGGAGCTCCATGGGAAGAAACTTCTGTTTGAAAATTTTCACCTTCTCAAAAGGAATACACCTGCATGCTTCTTATAAGAAAGAAGGGACTCTTCCCAAAGTTGGGGATTTTCAACCCAGGATGTAAACTCAGGTGCCACATGAGCAAACATTCCATCATTTAAGAGGAATTCCCATCATTGCAGCTTTGGGGATCTGCGAGTGATGCAGAAGTTGCAGAGGTGAGGAGTGTCAGCTTGAGGGGTGCGGCGCCCCGAGAAGGCATCTGGAGGTTCCTGGCCTCAGGGAGGGCAGCTGAGCCCCCAAGGCTGGGGCCTCAGCTTGGAGCCCCACCCATCCATGTGCATGGCACCCACATCTCACAGCTGCTCCCAGCCAGTGCCCAGCTGGCAGGGACACTGCTGTAGGGTGAATCATGTCCCCCATCCTCAAAAGACAGGCTCAAGTCCCCACCCGTGTCTCACGAACGTGACCGCGTTTGGAAACTGGGTCTTTGAAGATGGGATTAGTTAAGATGAAGCCAAACTGGACAAGGGCGGGTACTGATCCAATATGACCTTATGAGAAGAGGGAAATTTGGACACGCGCAGACACATGGAGAAGGCCAGGAGGGCACCAGGTGAAGACGAGGCTGGGATTGGAGTGATGTGTCTACAAGGCAAGGAACGTCAAGGATGACCGGCACCTGCAGAAGCCAGGAGAGAGGCAGGAATGGGTTCCCTGGAAACTCAGAGGGGGCACGCCTCCCACCCACCCACCCACCAGCACCTTGATTTCAGACTGGAGCTTGCAGAGCAGTGAGCAAGCACGTTTGTCTTGTTCTCAGCACCCCCCCCCCCACACCGTCAGTGGAGATTTGTGGCACCAGCCATAGGAAGCTGATGCGGACACCAAGGGAGACGTGGGGGACCCCATGTCCCACTAAGGGACTGAGCTCGGCTTCCTGCTCCCCCCATCCTACGGGGTCAGCCTGCATCTGGGGTGCCGGCTCTCCCAGCCTGCCTGGCTCCCTCCTCTTCTCTGGCACAGACATTTCACCTAGTGAACTTTGTGCACGTGGGGTCCCCCTCCACGCTTGCTTCCTGGATGGCTGGGACTAACACAAGGAGGGGAACCAAAGAAATCCCCCTTGAAGGGCACCTGGAGTAGAAGAAAGAACAGAAAAAACAAGGAATCTGGGGCGGGCAGCCAAGCAGGCACCGTAGCAGGTCTTCACTGAGAAATGCTGGCTGCTTCTGCCCTGGGTGGGCCTGGGGAGCCCTGAGAAGCCGAGGAGACCCCATTGCAGCCCAGGGCAGGAGTTTTCCGAGGACTCCGTGGCCTGCACGGCCTGACAAGGTCCTGGCGGGCGGGTGGGAACCTGAGCTGTCCTTTGAGGGCCGAGGAGCTTTTGGCCAAAGCAAGAGCAGGTGACGGTCCAGGGCTGCCCATCGGCCGAGCAGGTGCAAACCCTGATGCAGACGTGCAGAAGCCACTTAGCCTTTCAGATTCACTCCCTCATCTGTCAAAGGTAGTTAGTTGGTAAGGTCGTTGGGGGAATTAAATGTCCCCGTTGTCGTGAACCCGTGCAGTAGGGGATGGCCTGAGCACTCGAGGGATGGCCGTCTGTGGGCAGCACGTGGGGCGACAGGGAGGGACATACAAAGGGCAGAGGGGATGGGACGGGGATACCCCATCTGGACGCCCCCCAGCTAGTGTGCTGTGTTTGCTCGCATCCTGTGGCCTGGGTGGTGGCTTTTAGAAGCATTTATTGAGCAGCTACAATGGGCGAGGAACACTCGTTTTTATCCCACTGGATGAATGTGGAAACTGAGGCTCTCAGAGGCTACATCGTTACCAAGGCTGCCCCGTGGAGGCTCCTGAGCAGGGGCTGGTCAGATGGGGGGTGGTCCCGGGTCTGAGCGGCAGTGGGGACACCGGGGGGGGCTGCAGTGAGCCCAGGTGTGAGGAGGTGACATGGGGATGAGGCTGATGACCTAGGGGTGGGGGGATGGGGTGTGGGGGGTGTCGAGAGGAAGCAGGGGCTCCGGTCGGCATTGGCAAGATGACACAGGTGAAAGTGCATCAGACTCCCACCCTCGCCTCCTGGCCCCAGGCCCCCCAAGGACCCCCACCCCTCCCCTGGGGACCTCCATTCACCCACAACCAAGTGAAGGGGTTGCACCCAGCAAGGCCCCCTCAGCAGGGCCTTATAGTCACGTCCCCCTGCCCGGCCGCCCACCCTGTCCCCCGTCTCCACGGCTCCTTCCCTCTCTCTGTCTGGGTTGCCCTCAGATGTCCCCACACTGGCCTTGCATTGTGGGGGGCCCCCATCTCCCCACACACACCCCTCGTCCCTTCCCAGCTCCATTTTCCTCAGTGTCACTGCTGCATCCCCGCTGCTCTGCCACCATCGTGGACGCGGCCTCCCTGCTGGGAGAGGCCTCTGCCCACCCAGGGTGGTGCTCGACAAATACGTGCCGGACGAAGGACCAAGTGGATGAGCGAAGGGGCTGGAGTGCAGCAGGCGCCCCAGGGAGACCAGCTGAGGCTCTGGGAGAGAGGAAGGTGGCAAGGGATGGGCCCTCCTCCCAGGGGACAGTGTGGGGAAATGGGGAGACACGGGCTCGGCAGCCCCACAAGGCCCAGGACACGGGGTTTGAGGCACCACGTCTCTCCCAAGGAAGGGGTTTAGAGCTTGTGGTAGTTTTGAAACTGGAAGTGAAAGCAATGTGGCCTTGGAAGAAGCCAAAATGAAAATAAAAGCCAGAGTCCTGCTGGCACGGGGGCAGCCACCGGTGCCTGGGAGCACAATGGCCCTCTGTTCCAGAGCCTTCTTTGTCGCAGGGGCCATGGGCTCACCCGCCTGGAATGAGCTGGCACTTCAGGACACGGAGCTTGGAGGTGGTGGCAGATTTCTTGGAACTGGTGGCAGGGAGAGCTAAATTAAGACCTTCCCATCACACCAAATAAATAGAAGCTGAAATGGAGGGCCGAAGGAATTAGGCAAAATGCCTTTACACCTCGAAAAACTTTTGGAAAAGTGGAAGAAAAAAATGAGAAAACAGAATAGTACTTCTGTGCACGAGTCCCAAGGCACTTGCTGAACACAACGACACCTCTGTTCTACCCAAAAGCACATGTGAGAGGAGCAGGTTTCCGTCTTTGAAGCACCCTGTCTCAGAAGCTGAGATGAGAAGCACTGGCGCTCGGTTTTGAAGGCTCCCTTGGCAAGAGGTCAAGAGTCTGGCCCAGTGTCAAGCCCTGTCCTGCCTCCGGGGAAGGAAGCCGCAGTGCCCCAGGCCCGCAGTCGTCGTCCTGTTGGTGTCACTCCTGCCTTGGATTTATGGGCCTGAGGCGGGAAGGGCACCTGCCTCAGTTTCCCCAGGAGAGGGACCGGCCTGTGGCAGTGCCTGATGCGCTGGGGGGTGGCTCAGAGGCTTCCGCATGTCTGGGGCGAGGGGTCAGCAGTGTCCTCTCTCCAGGACTGTCCTCAAGGGACAGTGGGAAGGAGCTCGCTCAGCAGCCATCATCTTCAGGGCCTCACTTTTGGGGGTCCCTGTTCTCCATTTTATGTGTGAGCAGAGAAAGGCACAAGGTGCGCCTTCCGGGTTCCCTGAAGGGCGGCTTCTCCTACAGACAAGACTCCAGCCTCCGCTGGATCTCCGGGGGAGAAGGAACCCTTGCAGGGCGGTGGTGCTTGCTGATTTGTGTGGTGTTAATACCCACCAAGGCCGATTTCAAGCTTCCAATGTGAAAGCACTGAAGGCAGATTTGGGAAGTGACATGCAGCGCCCCATTTTATCCTATTTCCACCACAGACACGACATGCACAGACAACTAGAAGACCAGACGTGATGCTAAACCACAGGAAAACAACCAGGAAGTTGTCACTTTTGTTTTTAATGTATTTCACTTAGTTGTTGTTGATAGAATTCAATTTTTAGTCAGCCGAGTTTAATAGCTGGCTTGCAAAATCCCTGAAGATTTCATATTTGGCTCTTGCAGGCCCACATGAGCTGGCTCCAGCACCCAGACCATCACCCGCACCATGGAGGATGGTAAACCCCGTGCTTGCCAGGTAGATAGATGGTCCTACTTGACCTCACAAGGCAGCTGCAAGGCAGTGTGCACACTTCCCTGGTAAGGTGTGGGGTGCAGCTCTTTGCTCTAGATTCAGCAGCAAAGAATTGATCCCAGTTTCTCATTCCTCATGTCCGACAGAGCAGACTGCTCAGGAACGTGAACTTGCTCACTGCTGGGAGGCAGCAGGTGTGGAACCCGAGGCAGGGGGCCCCGGCCTGCACCTGGGAGCCTGCAGATCAGCGGTGGAGCCAGGGCAGGGACCCAGGCCAGGGGAGTCCTAGGGGCTGTGTGTGTCCATGCAACGAGCCTCCACGGGAGCTTCACCCAGAGGCGTTAGGAACTGCCTCAGTCCCAGGCTTAACTTTATGTTTCTTGCTTTTGTTGTTGGTGGTGGTGGTGATTTTTATTAAAAGCCATAATACTATTTATACTCAAAAAATGGAAAGCAGGGACTCAGGAAGATACTTGCATACCCACGTTCATAGCAGCAGTATTCACAATAGCCAAAAGGTGGAGATGGCCCAGGTATCTGTCAACAGGTGGAAAAATACAACGTGGTCTGTCCATGTAATGGAAGACTTCTCAGCCACAAAAAGAAAACCAAGTTCTGATACATGCTACAAGGATGAGCCCTGAAAAGAAGGTGAAGTGAAAGACATCAAATACAGAAGTCCACATAGTGTATGATTCCACTTATATGCAATATCCTAGAATAGGCAAATTCATAGACAGGAAGTAGGCCAGAAGTTAACAGGGGCTCGTGGGGTGAGGGCTGGAGGGAAGATGACCATTTAACAGGTGCAGGGTTTCCATCTGGGGCGATGAAAAACTTTGGGTCATGGGTGGTGCTGATGATTGCTTAATTGCAAATGTATATTAATGCCATTGAGTTGTACACTTTTAAAAATGGTTAAAATGGCAACATTTATGGTATAAAAAATAAGTTCTAAAAAACACAATGTCTACAAAAAGTGCATGCATTTTGAGAGCACAACTTAGTGAATTAGTCTAAACACATACATCCATGCAGCCACCACTCAGCTCGAGGTCGAAAGCATCTCCAGGGCCCCGCAGGCCCCCTCATGCCCCTTCCCTGTCATCAGTATCCCCACGGGTAGCCACGGCCCACTCTCCCGCCATACATTAGTTTACCTGTTCCTGAATTTCAGATAAACGGAATTATATTTTGTCGGGCTCCTTTTTTGCTCTGCATTCTGTCGGATCCACCTTTGTTGTTGGGTGTAGTAGTAGTTCCTTTCCATCACTGAGAAGTATTTATTCCATTGCACGAATATACCACCTTTATCCATTCTACTGTGGATGGACTTGGGTTGCTTCTAGTTTGGGGCTACATGGAAAATACTTGTACTAATACACATGTTCTTGTTAAGTGTATACTTAGGAGTGAAATGTTTGTATCAACGGGTAGGTTTGTAAACAGCTTTTGCAGATTCTGTTAATATGTTGTACCAACCTACCCCCGCGCCAGCAGAGTACATGAGTGTCAGATGCTGCACATCCTCACCAACACGTGGGATCGTCAGTCTTTTCAACCTTAGCCATTCTGGTGGAAGGGTAGTAGTATATCATAGTTTTAATTTGTATTTCCCTAAAGATCAGTGGTGAAGTTTTCCTATGTTCATTGGCCATTTGGCTGTCAAAATGCCTACTGGCTATTTGGGTATCTGTAAAGTACCTACTCAAATTTTTTTTGCCTTTTCTAAAAATACTGGTCTTTTTCATATTGAGTTGTCATTTTTTATATGTTCTGGAAGATACCTTTGTTGGATGTATATATTACAAACTTCTTCTACCTCATGACTTGTTTTTTCACTAGCTCACTGGTAACTTTGATGAAGTTCTTAAATGTAAAGAAATTCAATTTACCAGTTTTCAATTATGAATGCTTTCTGTGTCCTAAATATCTGTGTGTATTCCAAGGTGAGGAAGATTTGTCTGTGCTTTCTTGCAGAAGTGCTATTAATTTTTCATATTGAGAACTATAATCATTTGCAAATGACTTATGGTGAAAGAGGTCAAGTATCATTTTTTTCCATATGGATATCCAAAGTTTTTATTCTTGATGTTGCTAAAAATCATTTCCTGACTAATGGTTGTATCATTAGAATTTTGTAGTTTACTGGTACTGTTTAATTCCTGCATTTTTGTTGAATAATGTTTTATCTTCTTCTTTCCTTTCCTCTTTAAAGGGGGAATAGCGAGACAGTGTTAAGTCGGAGGAGATGATGGCATGAATGGCACCAGTTCTCACCCCAAATTGGGGGCTGGATTCCACACCTCCGTCACCGTGGTCAGCCTTGCTCCAGCACAAACCCAAACGGGCAACCACAGAGCCCTGACCCTAAACCCAAATTGGATAGAAAAGGCGGGTTGAAAACTGCTCATTCTGGGAACCTGGGAAAGCCAAGGTGAGAGATTATCCTTCACTGCAGAATCATGACATCCCCAAAGTCAGCTCAGGGACATTTCTGTAGCAAAGCTGTTATTTTTCAAAATGCTTTTAAGGTGATTTGATTTCTCCTTGCTTCTTTCCCCACCTGATCACAATCCACAGTCTAGGTTGCATTGAGGCAGTTTCCTAACACACTTCCTAATTTAACAGGCTGTCTTGGTGCCACCAAACCCTCTCCCTTTGCCTTAATCCTAACAGGGGACTGGCTCCCATTTTTCAAGGGTTTATGTTAGGCACCATGCTAAATCTTCCCAATTTTATTACAAATTTGTGAGCTTCCCTTGCCGCTTCCTCAAACCTTCTCACTACCTGATGTTACATGAATGCTTGTTTACTTGGTGACTGTGCCAGTGGAAGATAAGATTCATAAAGGCGGGTCCCTGCCTCTCGCCCGCTGCTGGGTCACAGAAGCCAACCCCCATGCCCAGCACAGCAGCTCCTCAGGACACCGTTGGTGGGTGACGGGCTCCCAGTTCCCACAGCGGGCCTCACCCAGCCCCTTGGCCAGGGCTCGCAGGGGCCCACGAAGGGGAATGGCTGCTCTCAGGGGCTGTGTCCGAGAGGAGAGCAGGACATTAAAAGGGACCAGCCGTGACTGACGGGCAAATCTCTTTCCTTTAACCAAGTTTGTGGCTCAAATGTTCAGAACATCGACACACGTTTCCTGTTTCTCATGAAAAGCTCATGAAGACGGTTTTGGTCCTCGTTCTGATAGTAATCCCCAGCTCTCACTTTCCTGCCTCTTTTTTATTAACCTCAGTTTTCTCCTTTACCTGTTTCCTTTCATCCCTTTATCCAGGTGGGGTCATCTGAGAGAAAAACTAGCCAAGAGTTTGAAAATCAGTAGTCGTAGCCTTAGTTTTGTGGTGTGTTGACCAATTTGCCCACCTGCCTCCAGTTTGAAATTACCTTAAAAATGTAACATTTTGCATTTCTGGGGCATTGTTTCAATTTTATACTGGATTATCTATTATTCATACCACAGATTAAGCAGTTCACCAGGGGAAAATCATCTAAATCCTTAAGAACAATCATTGCTTAAAATCATACATTATGTGGCAATAAATGCTATCAGGTTAAAAAGATATTTACTGGTAATACTTCAAATACACTTGAATAAACAAAAAACAGTTTTTAAAATTAACTTGCTGCCTTCTTGGACCAAAAGGGGAAAGAGAAATGAGACAAAAAGTTTCAGTGACTGGGAGATTTCAAATGCAGTCGAGAGGTCATTCCGCATTGGAGGTTATTCTTAAGCATAGTACAGATACATTATACAGATATCCCTTTTTAGTTTCTAGTGTATTAGAAAAGCTAGAGGAAAATACCTGAAACTGTTGAACTGCAACCCAGTATCCTCGATTCTTGAAGTCGACTGTGTAACTGTATAGCTTATATGGTGTAACCATGTGATTGTGAAAACCTGTGGCTCCCACTCCCTTTATCCAGGGTATGGACAGATGAATAGAAAAATGGGGACAGAAAGTAAATGAATAATAGGAGGGGATGGGATATTTTGGGTGTTCTTTTTTACTTTTATTTTTATTTTTTTAGAACAATGAAAATGTTCAGAAATTGATTGTGGTGATGAATGCACAACTATGTGATGCTACCGTGAACCACTGTTTGTACACTTTGGATGGTATGTGAATATATCTCAACAAAATTGCGTTTAAAAAAATTAACTTTCTTCAATAATCCCTTGGTGTTCATTCCACCCAAAATGTCCCTAAACGGGAAGCCCCACTGCTCACCCTCAATGGTCCAGGAATCTGTCAATGCCTCAAAAAATTCAATACTAAGGAATGCAACTGGGTGATTTTCAGCATCCTTCCATGTACTTGCCTGAAAAATCTCTTATTTTAGCCTAATACAGTAACTATAACCCGGTCTAAAATTCCCATTCACAAATTTAAAGTCAGTCTTGGAGAAGAGCGGACATGAGTGTAGCCACCTATTTTGGGCCTAAAAGAACATTCTGATCCAGGTTCTAATATGGACCTAACAGGGCTCTTCTCTCCAGAGGAAGCCACTTTTTAAGATGTTAGCACAACATACACATCTTCAGTTTTCAAGACAATGCATTTAAAACATTTTTCTGAGAAAGGATAGACAAGAATGACAGTAAAGTACCATTGTTTTAGAATGGTCTTTATTTTGAAAGTTGTTGGACACGTGTAAGGCATGTTCACAAGTACTCAGTTATATACAAAACACGCTCGCACCCTGCAGCTGGTCCCTACCTACAGGCCTCAGTCGTCCTGCACATGCAGCATCACAGGGAGCTGCACAGAGAACCTGTTTCAAAACGGAGTGGGCTTGCATGGGCTCAAAGTCAGAAAGACATCAAAACTCACGATGAAGGAAAGTCAAGGGGGGCACCACATCAGCTCATAGGCTTGGTTTACAGTGGAACAAAGAACACATTGTTTGATCCTTTCTATTGGCGAGAAATGGAATGTGTCCAGAATTCAAATTTCTGTATTTACCACTGTCTGTAAGTCACTAAGTGGTATCTAATTTTTTAAACAGTTTCCAAAGCAGTTACGGTTTGTTCTCAGGTCACAGTACAACTGTACATGCATCACTACACAAACGTCAAACACCACACGATTACAACAGGGACACCTTGGGAGAGCCTAGTGACACACGCATCTCTGCTGGTGGCGAGAAGAGGAGGGGGAGCGACGGTGACTGTGTCCCCAGGAACCGGTGTGTGCCAGCCCCTGGCTAGACTCCCAAACACTAGCGACTAACAGAGAGAGGACAACATCAAGCCTATTTTAGAACAAACAGGCTCTAAATGTGGGGTTGCTGCAATGACTACAGAGCCTTAAATTTAGGTAAAAGGTCTTTGCTGTACTAATAAAAGCTGTTTTTTAGATGATTTTTAAAAATCAGATGACACTTTTAAAAGATGAAAAATAAGCACTCTTTGGGGGGATAAATTGAAATGAGAAGTCAAAAGCACATGGTGTTTCATGATTTGCACATTACAAATTATTACAGTGTGGTTTGCTTAATTCCACTTGTTAAACGCAGAATATTTAGGGAAACGTAGGTTTATTTTCAGGAGTACTAAATTTTATTTAAAAAGTCTTTAGAAAGGCAGTATTAACCCTCTTATGGGGCTACTAGAACAGATTTTTCAAACACAAAAGGGGACAGTGGGGCACACTGGCAGGTTGAGCATATTTTCAGTTCACACACTGCTCAGAGGCACTCAAAACACTTTAAAAGAAGCCTCTCATCTCCAAAGAGGCCCTGGGCAGCAGCCCAGCAATGTAAGAAATGTGAACACACACAATTTTACTGGCCACCATTTGGCTATTATCGACGTGTTTAACCAGAGAGGGAAAATGACTTCATATTGACTACATTAAAAATTTCCGTTTTTAGCTCTGTGACGCAGTGTAAGGGAATCTCCAGGTCTGCTTTTTGTATCAAATGTAGAAACTGTGATTCTTCCAGTTTGAAAGACCAGCAGATTACACTGTAGTGAGCTGTGCCTGCCTAGAATAGCAGGAAGGTGGTTCTAGATTTTTAATGGGGCGGCCTCTCCAGAGCATGCAGGCTACACTTCTGACAGGCGATCCTGGCCGCGGCAAGCCCTCTGCCTTTTCGGCCGCTGCTTAAAGCACTGCAAAGGAGGAAAAGAAGTCAGTTGGTGCTTTCAGGGCCACCTCAGCTGGGGCAGGAGAGTGAGTGCTGCACCTTGGAGTCTGGTAGGGCCCAGGGCCCCCCAGGATTCAGGGCCCCCAAGGCCTTCCCAGGCTGGGAGTGTGAACGAAGCCTCAGGAGCAGAATTCCCACCTCAGAATGGGATCCGTGAGTCCTCCAGGGCTCCGGCCCGGCTCAGGGAGACGGTCTCGCTCCATGTCCCCCTGTACCCGCCTCCGATCTGGGCTCTTCAGCCTCTGCTGCCCTGACTCCCAGCGGTGGCCTTTCCTTGGCCCCTGGACCTGATCCTCCCCGACCCTTAACCCAGCCCCTCTCCTCTGCCTGGTTCTGGTCTTTGGTCCTTGCAGGACTTGCCTGGAGCCTTTCTGCCCCTCAGGCCCCCAAGCTGCTGCTGGATGTCCTGGTGCTGCCTGAGATACACTCAGAGCAGGGAGGCCACGCAAAGGCGACTCCGCACGCTGTCGGCAGGATTCCTCCCAGCAAGGGTCATCCTTAACCCTTTCCCAGGGATTCTACATCAGCAGGGCAGAGACCTTATCTGCTGCACCCAGCAGCAGGGTGCAGGACAAAACAGATCCACACTAATTTTGGAAGGGGAAGAGCCTGAATGTCCCGGGGAAGGCACGATGGACCCAGTAAGGTTTATTTTCAATCCTCTAAAGTGTTAAACCTAATGACTTTACTGCACTAAACTGACAAACTTGCACTATTTATCTGTACGTGTAAGAAATCACTTAATGGACTAACACTGCTTTTAATATCAGCACCAATGCAACTGATGGAGCCAACTGCCCTTCACACAAGAAGTAACAATGCTTACAAAAAAAAATTCCTCTTTTATTTTCAAACCACTCCGTACTTACAAAGCATGAAATGAGGATGGCCAAAGAGAAAGAAATTCCTTACCCCTTTGTGAAACTTGTGCCCACATTTCAGCACACGTATGTTTTTTGACTTCAGCACCTCGTGGCATATTTCACGGGAATTTGCACCTGATGCCTGAAGAAAAAAGCATACCTGAATAATAAAGAACAACTAAATTTCTTTTTAATATGTGAGCTCTTCCTAGAAGTGGCCATCAGAGATTTATTTTTTCCACTAAGGAGGCAAATTCTCAATTACAGCTGAGCAGCTGAGGAAGCAACTTGTTTTTAGTAGTATTTTTAAAGTAAAAAAAAAAGCATACTTTTAAAGTTTTCATTTCTCAGAGAAGGTCTGTTTACATGCTTAACAGATTTCCCAGGTCAATACTATAAACACCCATTTATCCCACACCATACGGAAAGCACCAGACTAGCTTCATGTTAAAAGTCAGTCATCTCTGTGTGACCTGGCGACTGACACTCCCTTTAACCAGTGTGTCAGCAGATGAGTAATAAAATAAGACAAAAAATATATATGAATAATAGGGGGGATATGGAGTATGGGATGGTTTGGGTGCTCTTTTTTATTTCTTTAGTTTTAAAATTAATTTTTTATATTTTTTTCATTATTTTGGAGTATTGAAAATTGATCACGGTGATGGATGCAGAACTATATGATGATACTGTGTGCCACTGACTGTATACTTTGGATGTATTGAGTATATCTCAATAAAATTGCATTAAAAGAAGTGAATCACCTGCCTAAGTGTCTGACAGTCGGGGACTTAGTAAGGGAAGCGCTGACACGTCCACAATGATTAAAATCACGATGGAGGTCTAGCATCACTGACAAAGAACGACAGTCACAAAGACTGCTGAATAAAAGCAGTATGTAAGACAGTGTGTATTGTGTTGTATTCAGTTTTTAAAAAATAAAGAGAATATGTATATGTATAGACACCCAGGGAAGAAGTCTGGAAAGATACATAAAATGTGGCCAGTAGTTATCTCTGGCTAAGGGAGATTTAATTTTTTTCCTTTATTTCTGAAGTTCCTATGAATGTGGATTACTTATGCAAATCAAAACAAACCAAAGTGATCACTCATGCAGTAAAGATCCAGGGTCAGGGACTGTGTGTGGCTCTGGACACAGGACAGATGGACAGGCCCCGGCCTCCGTGGCTCACAGCCTGGCGAGTGGCAGCCTGTCCACGGGAAAGCAGATGCAGAGCCAGCACAGGCCCAGGGGGAACTGTCCCTGGGGCTCAGAGCTCACCCTGTGCTGCACATTCATTTCCACGCTAACTCCCCCTTAACTCTGAGCACCCACAGACATGACAGGAGCCCTGTTTATCTGTGTCCTTAGCAGATGGTAAGGAGCCTGCCCCAAAGCTTTTGCCGAGCAAGTGCACAAAGGCAACCAGGGTGGGGGGAGACTGGGTCAGGCACGGGGCTGGTGGCAGTGCCTGCAAGCTGTGAAGACCACCTGGTGAACAGGGTTTCTGCCGGTCCCGTGGCACTGACATTCCCTAGGCAGAGATGGGCAGACGCAGTAGAATGAGGGGTCCACTCCCCTCTACTGCTGCTCCTATAAGGGTCAGGGGAGAAAGGGAGGTAACAGCCCCCAGGGAAGGGAAGGAGATGGTGGCAGGAGGCCTCCCCACAGCCTCTCCCACCCCCATGCTCAGAGCTAGACTTGACTATAAAGTCCAGTTAACCTGCCTATTTCAATCCTGGAGAGATGGGCACGGTACCTACCTAAGTGGGGAAAAAAAGAGCTCACAAAAAGTGCACACAGATGTGACTAAATTCACATACATGTGCACATGAAAGATCCTGGAAAAACATGCACCAATGGGATAATGGGGAGAGGGTCACACCTCAGCCCCCACCCCCAGTCCTCCCACCAGCTCCAGGGGATGAGCCAGGGCTCTGCAACCTGACTGTGGCACCCACGCCAAGAATGCTGGAGCTCTGCGATGCTTCTAATTTCAATTCTGTCTACACCCTGATACCCTCGCTGGACAAAAGGGGTAAAATGTGCTCTGTACTGGACTCAACCCTGGACCTCAGCTCCCAGGCACCTGCCGCTCCTCTACCCACACAGGAAGGCTCTCCCCAACACGGCCTCCCGGACCCAGGCTTGGCGTGTGTGCGTGAGGGAACCACAAGCCGGCACACGAGTCCAAGACCTGGGCCTGAGCTGCTTCGGTGTCTTCACCATAGCCACTGTTGGCAAGCCACATGAGTCGTCTGTGCCTCAGTTTCCTCGTGTGTAATATAAACACAAGTACATGCCTTGTTAAGTGAGATCACAGGTAAATTAGTATTTTATAAAGCGTTCAATGCAAATGTATGAAATGCCAATTTCTGAAAGGAAAACTTAAGCCAGTGTATCAAACGCAAGGCCCATTCCAGTGTAGGCTCCAGGCGCCGGAGGGGAGAGGATGGGAAGCTCAGTGCTTGACCCCAGGTGTCTCCTGCGGCATTTAATCCAACAGCACCTGGGCAGGCAGACAGGACTCCTCCATCACAGGTGAGGAGCGGAGGCCGGGAAACACTGGGGAAGGGGTCCAGGCTCATAGTGTCAAGTGATGGAATGGAGTCTGTGTGATTCCAGGTTACACCGAAAAAAACATAAAAAAAATTAAAGTATTTGGCCACCTGCAACAGAACAAGTGCAGGGCTCAGAGGCCCAGCCCCTCACTATGCAGACAGAACCCAAAGGCTCCGTCGAGGCACAGAATGACAACCAGAGCCTCGTCTGTACACTGGCTGGGATTCTAACCGGGCACATTCAAGTACCTCTAAACCGGCTTCTAATTTTGGGGTCAAATAAATGAGGTCTAGATGAAGAGAAAAGAGCTCAAGATTCATAGGTGAAAAATGTCTTTTCCTTCTGGTTCTTCATTAAAAAAAATAAATAAATAAAACCAATCACACAGTTACACGTCAACACTCACAGAGCCATCTTCCGTTTCTTGCCCCTTGGTTTTGGGTGATATTCCGGCAGCCACTGAGGTTTGGCCCTGGGAGCCCCCAGACTCAGAGCTGGGCTCAGATGTCCTCTTGTCTTTTCCTGGATTTGGCTACAGAGGCAAGGGGGTGCGGGAGGGACGGCACAAGATGGAAGCGGAGTTCAGTTATCTAACGGCTTGACCATGTACTGTCTTAAGTAAACTGTTTTCTACATTTTGGTTTGAAGCAATTTTTTTTCTTCTTACATTTCTCTTATTTTACAAACAAATATGGATGAAGTAGAACATTTTATTATATCTGGATGAAATACTGACCTTTCTCTTATTCTGTTCATCTAGAATGTGCTCTGTTACTTTTTGGACAATTTCATCAATGCTCAATCCTGAAAGTGAATTCTTATTTTTACTTCGCACTTTTTTAATAAAGCCAGCAAGCTTGGTGCTGAAAGGGAAAGTGGGTGACAAATGGCAAGAGAAAGTCAGAGTTTTCTACTGCTGAGAAATATTCCATGCCAACATTAACAACAAAAAAACAAAAACAAATATACACAAACAAAAGTAACTTGTAGACTCCATGACAACAGCAGCAACTGCATATTAAAAAAGCAGAACTATTTTAAAGCACAGTCATCTTTCCAAGTTTGTTACTAAATACTTATTTCAATAGAATTTCAGCGTAACAGTGTATCTGCTAGATTAATTTCAGAAACCCATCCATTTTTAGAAAACTGACTTCATACAGACTTGAAATACTGTAACCTTGCACAAAATCACTGAAGCATCAGACACCACTGGTTCCAACTTCAAACAAATAAATTCTGTCTTTCTATCCAGGAGGAAACTAATTTTACTGACTTCCTCCTTGAAAAATCTAACCAACAACAAGGTTCTCAAAGTTGAATGTGTCACAAGTACCACTGGATGGGAGTTATACCACTTGTAAACAGGAACTTGGTATCTGCACAGTTAATATCCCAAATATTTTAACCTTTAGAAAGTTGGGATGCATTTCTATCTCAAACACTGCCAAATTTAGTCAGGATTGGAAACAATTTCATTTGTAAGGTACTTCTGGTAATTAAAACTTGAGTATTTTTACACAGCTGGAATGATAACTACTGTTGAGAGAACTTATATTTTTCTCAACTGAAGGCAGGGCTAACTGCCCACCTGCAGGTGTGAAGCATGAAAACTGGCCAATCACATTTTAATGACCACTTTGCTTCACAAGCACCATTTGAAAGCCTGTAATTAACATTGTACCACAGACAGAAGTCACACGGGCCACACAGCAGGTGCTTCCTGGGTGTGGACCCTGCCCTCCCGAGCCGGGTCCAGGAGACAGTCCCTCTCTCGACCTCGCCTTCTCCTCTGGCTGAGGCGAGGAGCTCATTTGGGCCCTTCCCGTGACCGACATGGAGACAGAGGTCGGGGCTGAAGGGCCTGGACCACCCCACGCCCATTTACTACTCTTGCTGACCCCATCACAGGAAGCTCTTACACTTCTTAACCAGGTTGTGAAAAGGATCCCTGCACACCTAATACACTACAAAATCACATCCCAGTGTTTCAACCTCAGACCTCAACAAATCTGAGGGATTGTCTAGCAAGAGGGTGTGAGTCGCTGCTGCCTTCCTTGCTGTATGTGATATTTTCTCCATCGTGCTGCTTGTTCATTTGCTAGTTCCACAACTAGTACTGGGGAGCCTTGATCTCCTCAAAATCTTGGCAAACTGCTTTGGTTCTGATGAGTGTTAACTGACCAGTGGTTCAACTTTTTGAATATAGATATGCAGGTTAACACTTGTTTGAAAATGCTCATCTCTGTGTTTAAAAAAGGAAAGAAAAAAGAAGGGGAAGGAAGAGGATGAAAGAACGACATAGCACCCATCATTCGAGGTGAAACAACTGTGCAACCCTTTCCGTTTCAGCGCCCAGGTGGCTGATTCACCAGGCAGCTCAGGCCCGTACCTGTCGTAGCACGGGAAGACCATTGACAGGTGCTCGATGATGCTGTTGAACGGCTTCCTGGCAGTCTGGGTGGAACGAGCGGCATGTCCTCCAGGAACAGGCGGCCTCTGAGCAGCCGCAAGACCTGGTTCCGATGGAACAGCGGGGCTGGGAGCCCCAGGGGACTCCAGTGGTGGGGTGGCCTCAGGCTGACGGGAGGGCGAGGCCGGCTCGGGTGCAAACGGGGCCTCCGTGGGGCCGTCATGGGCAGAGGGTGGGCCTGGCTCCTCCTGAACCGTGGTTTGGCTTCCAGTCACCTCACTCATAGAAATCGCAGGGCCTTGGTTTTCAGGGCCTAAACACTCAGGTGACAGAAAACGAACCTGTGAAGGAAGCACCAGAGCAGGTGTCACTTGGCGAGGGCTCTCCTGGAAGCAGGAGAAGCTTCAACGGACAAAGACTGACCACTACATACCATAATAACCTGGATGATCATGCAACTGCACAGGAAACAAGAACTAAACAATTAAAATTTGTCTTCAAAAAATTATTATTCATTTCATAACTTGTTAGTTGTCAGAATGAGTGTAGGTGCTGACTTGTAAATAACTCAATAGAAATTCCTTATTTTCTCTGTGAAATTTGGAAAACTGCCTCCATGGGTTCATTGCACTTACCCACTTGCTTTTCTTCAGCTACCGCCTCATCACGCTTCTTCCCTGCCCAGTTAAACTTTGTGACTGACACAGTAAAAGACAACTGTCCTGACTGTCCCCCAAACCTGCTAAGATGCAGAATCTCCATCCCACCAGGCCCACTGGTCAACAGGCCCTGCTGTCCAGCCTTCTTCTCGCCCTTGGCCCCACCCTGCCACTCCCTCCCATTCCTCTGGGCTCTCCTTCCAGCTCTCCCATGCCCCTCACACGCCCCCGCCCGTGCTTCCCGTGTCGATGTGCCTCGCAACACTGCCCAAGGCCCGACTTCTCCGTCTCATACCTGGGCAGTCTCCTGGCCACCTCCCTTTCTCTCATGGCCTTGCTGCTACTGGTGCTCACTTTTTAAACTTCCCAGGCTGGAATGTTTTCCTGAGATCCAAATCTGCAAATCTAAAATTCCTAATGGGCAAGCCCCCTTGGGGGGCTCCAAGGCAACACAAACTCAGCACATTCAAAGCCAGCCTCATTGCCATCTCTTCAAACCAGCTCCTCCTCCAGCATCCACCTCACCTACATCCAGGTCAGAAGCCCAGGACTCATCCTCGACCCTTCACACACTCACACCATGCCGTGCCCCAACTCACGAGCCTCAGCGCAGCCTCCCACCCGTCCCTCCTTAGTGCCTCTTGGTCTGTTTTCTCCCCTCCACCCCTCAGACGTGGCTGATGGTGGACCAGAATCCACTGCTGCCCTTCTCCCAAATGCTCCACCCTGCAGCCAATGTGCTCTCCATAAAGACAAATCTGGTATCATTCCCATATATGAAACCTATACCAGCTTCCCAGAGCCCTAAGGAAGAGGCCAAGCTCTGAACACGGCTGAAAGAATGAGGCCTCTGGGTTCTTTGTCTTCCTCCCCAAATGCCACAGGAAATGTCTTTTAGACACACAAAGGTGTGTGCTCTCTCTCTTTTATCCACAGCCTCCATATGGAGCACTCTTGACCCGCCACACACCGCAGCATCCACCCTCTTCAAACACATACACCTACTGACCACTCTGCCTGGTTAATTCCTGGTTCAAGTCTCTGACTCGGTGCAACTTCCAACGGGGACTCTTCCAGAGGCCTAGACCTCTAGATGAGGCCGGTGCCGGTGCCCGCTTTGTGCTTCTAGAGCATTCTATGCTCCTACGAAAATCACTGCACTGCACTTTGCTTGTAATTGTGCGTTGAAAGTCTTTCCTCCCAGGATCACTCGTGCTCAGAGGGCACAGGCCTCATCGGACCTTGGTCACCACTGAACACCCACTGAACGGAGCGGAAGGAACGGGACACAAGGGAAACGCACCGGGGGGTGGGAGCAGGAGAGCATTTATGGCCCAGGCTACTGGCACACTGAAAGTTGCCCAGGATCTGGGTGGGATATTAAAACTCTTTTAGTACTTACAGAATCACATAAGCTAGAATTAAACATTGAAAGTAAACTACTCTCTTCAAGTTCAAAGTTTTTTCTTTCCATATCTGCTACATGAACTTGGAAACACGCAAATGGGAAGTGATCTTTAATTCTAAATAAAACGCTATTTCTTACTTGGTTCAAGGTGACCACATCACATTTTTCACTTAAAAATATTATTTATTTATTTATTTTGCAGGTTACTGTGCAGGTGGAAAGAAACTGCCATGTGGGAGCCGGCTCCTGACTACAGGGAGGCTTCATCCAAGTCAGTGAGATGGAGCGTGAGGCTGAGCAAGGGTGGACTCGCATGGACTCTCAGAGAAGGGCAGGATGGTGTTCCAGGCTGGGGGGTGCGAGAGCAGCAGGGAGGAGCAAAGCAGGGCAGGACAGACAGGCTCACCTGGAAGATGGCAATGTAGTGCCCAAATACCCCGAAACTTTCTCTGATCAATTCTTGAACACAATCCTTTAAATTCTTATAGTCTGAGCTCCTTTATACTTAAACTCATTGCAACTACATATTTATTAAGCATCTATTTAGTTTCCAAATCTAGGAAATATGCAGCCCAGAACACAATAAAATGACACTATGTTTAGACATATTTTAAAGTTCATGAAACAAAATTACTTTACTGTGTTGCATATATCAAAATAAGAAGATACGGTTCTATGACCACTATTATTCAAAATGTGCATGGCCAATACCTCAAAAGAGCAGTAAAATATGATATGCCAGACCAACAAAGCCCTTGCATGCACCAGGTATAGCAGTTTTTATTCTGTGTTTGACCTTAATTATTAGATATTGGTCGTACGCGCCTGCCTGAATCAGGGGCCCCTCCTGGAAAGTGGGGTCAAATGAAGGAAACACATGCACACAAAGACAGGTCAGGGCATAGGAAAGTCCTGGAAATGTGTCCCAGATGTGACCACTGCAGCCTTGTCCTCACACACAGATGCAGATGCAGGGAGACCGAGCTTCCATTTCTATGACAGTTACAAAGCTGAAAGGGTTAACAAGTGGCCTTAGGAATGAAAGCCTCGACACCAGTATTAACCCATTGCATCCCTGCTTCCAGAAAACAACAGCAAACCACTGCTTTGACCCATTAAGACAGACATTGTGATTCATTAAATTTTCTTTCTTTCCTTCAAAACAAACAGAAGTAGCAGCTGTGACAGGCTTACCATACGATAGACAGGGAATGCAAACTTGGGAATCCGCGCTTCACAAAGGTCCCTGAGCCGAGAACCACTTTTAACTGTATTAATTTGTTCTTTAAACTCGTACTGTAGATAGAAAAAGTGTTAGTTTTTCTAAAAAATTCCAAGAGAAAACTACAATTGTCAATTAATACTTTTTCTTACCATACATTAAAAATCATACACAACTGTCTAGGGAATTGGAGATGCAAAGTATTAAAACAATTACTTCCTTTAAGGGAAGAAATTCAAAATAAAACCCCGTTAATCAGAAAACTCGACAGTCTCATCAAACATAACTTCCCAGATTTTAACATAGTTACTTGACCAAGAAAATATCATTAGTTTCAGAAAAACTCTTAATAATTTTAACAAAAAAAATGTACTGTTATTAACAGATTTAAAAAACAATATATTTCAATATGACAATTAAAACCATTATATAGATTTTGACAGAATTGTAAGATATTTTAAAACTGACCTGTGTATCCTCAATGTCTTGTCTAATTTGGGAAAGAAATGATTCCCATGAATGTATATTGGACTCAATTTCAGAACATGCTGCAAAATCACTGAAAAAGTGTAAAAAATATGAAACAGTTTAATATCCACTTCAGAAATTTTTTAAAAAATAAAAGCACTCAAGTACAAGTGAAAACAAACGTTTAAACATCAGAGACATACACATTTAAGTGATCACAAAAGAAAAACTATTTTTAAAGAATTCTTAATCTTTAAAACTCACCACTACAGAAAGTTCGGGAAATTTTAATTATTGGTATGACCAGAAATCCAAAGCTAATAGGCAGAGAGCAAATACTCTCCTGGATTTTAATTTCTTCCCCCAACTTTGAAATTTGACCATTCTGCATTTGACATCTTCACGTTAAACAGTCAAGGCTGCCTTTGCATTAAAAACAAAACCAAAAATAGAAAGGTCCCTTGGAATACTGAAAACATTCTGTGATGGTTGGGTTCATGTGTCAACTTGGCCAGGTGATGGTGTCCAGGTGTCTGGTCAAGCTAGCACTGGCCTAACCGTTACTGCAAGGACATCTGTGGCTGGTTAATAAACCAGAAGGCTGCTTTATTAAATCATCAGTTGACTGCACCTGTGACTGGTTACAACAATGAAGGGCATATGCTCCGCAATGAGAGAATTCAATCAGCTGGATTTAATCCAATTGGTTGAACACTTTTAAGGGAGAAGAGAGAGAAACTTTACTTCTTTGGCTAGTCAGCGTCTCCTGAAGAGTTCATCAAACACCTTCATTGGAGTTGCCAGTTAGCTGCATGCCCTATGGAATTTGGACTCATGCATCCTGCCCTATTGAATTTAGACTCATTCATCCCCACAGTTGCATGAGACACTTTAAAAAATCTTGTATTTACAGATACCTCTTGTTGGCTCTGTTTCCCTAGAGAACCCTAACTAATACACATTCCAATAAAACCTGAATCCTTACTTTATTATAAAAATAAAGAACAGGGCTCAATAGATGTTAAGATAAATTTATGACCTCAGCAATTCATGACTGGTCTACTGAAAGTGACAAACAAGTTTTCAGCTACTAATTGAGAAGATCAATAACATTGTCAAACCATGATTGGGTCAGTTCTCGCTATACTTGTTAAAGAGAAACCAGAACCTCCTTTGCACCCCTTTGCTCCTTTTGCGACCTTTGTTGGGATGAGGCAGAGTGAGCAAGGGTGTCCCCAGGAAAGAAGCTGCATGTACTGTCTAAGTCAGTTGTGACTCTGGTTTACTAAATGACATGCAGAGGTTGCCCAGTACCTGCTCGCCCGCTTCAGGTTCTTGAGATAGGCTTCTGCTTGTGATTCCATGATCTGTAACTTATATATTTCCTTCTCCCTCCAGTTTTCAAGCAGAGTCACCTACCATTAGAGAACATTTTAGTATTTTAAAAATGAAAAATTAAAAC
>PVKY010002484.1:0-25292 GCA_004027775.1 Bradypus variegatus | reverse complement strand
TTTTTTACCATCTGTTCTTTTGCGTGCATGAATTCGAATGACCTGTCTTCCAGTTCACTGATCCTTTCCTCTGCCTGTTCAAATCTACTGTTGTGTCCTTCCATTGTGTTTTTCATCTCCTCCATTGTGGCCTTCATTCCCATGAGTTCTGCCATTTGTTTTTTTAAGTTTATGAATTCTTCTTTATGGTCATCCAGTGCCTTCTTTATATATATATATATATATTTATTTAGTATTAGTTGCCTCAACTCCTGTATCTCATTTGAGCTATTAGTTTGTTCCTTTGGCTGGTCCATATTTTAATGTTTCCTGGTATGGCTTGTTATCTTTAGTTGTCTAGGCATCTGATTTTCTTGATTAGTTTATTTTGGAGCTTGTTTTCTATCTTTTACCTAGGGGTTTTCTTGTTGGTTACCTTTGTTCTCTGGCCTCTGTTATTCAATTCAACTTATTCTAGACCTCTAACTTAGGTTCTATTTAGTTGATCAAAATTTTTCCCCTCTTGTTTTTTCTGTTTCTTGCTCTGCTCTATGTAGCCTTTTTTGTGAATGGGTCTCCTCAGATATGGTCGACCCTAGTCAGATTTTCCCAGTCTAGTGAAGCCCGGGTCTCATTGGGAGTGTATGGAGTTTTCAGTGTTCGCTGCGATCTCGGCTTTTCTTCCAATTCCAAACTTGCAT
Source organism: Bradypus variegatus (assembly GCA_004027775.1). Lineage (NCBI taxonomy): Eukaryota > Metazoa > Chordata > Mammalia > Pilosa > Bradypodidae > Bradypus > Bradypus variegatus. The sequence goes on along the minus strand of PVKY010002484.1, from coordinate 24,612 downwards.
CCGATGTGTGACTGGTTACTGGACACCCCAAAAACTCTGTTTCATATAGTTCTTGGGTAGTTGCCAGCTGCTCTGGGCTCCGTCACCGGCGGCCGCCGCGGCTCCTCCGCGGGGCTCCAGCAGCGCAGGCGATGCGGGCCTGGCGGCGGCGGCGACCACCAAACAGCCTCGGGGGCGCTCGGGCGGCAAGCGCCCACTCTCCTCCGGCGCCACGGGCTCAGGTCCTGGTGCAGGCGGCGGCGGGGGCTCCTCCGCGAGGCTCCAGCAGCGCAGGCGATGCGGGCCTGGCGGCGACAGCAACCACCCAACAGCCTCGGGGGCGCTGGGGCGGCGAGCCCCCACTCACCTTGAGGACATTATGTTGAGTGAAGTTAGCCAGAAACAAAAGGACAGATATTGTATGGTTTCACTAATATGAACAGACATTAATGAACAAACTTTGGGAGTTAAAAGCTGACAACACAGGCGTCCAGGAGATAGAAAGAGGGCTGGGACCAGCCATTTGATGCTGAAGGACTACAGAATGTTTAGGATTGATTGTATAGATCCAGAAATAAATAGCATAATACTGTGTGATAGGAGCACAGAATGCATTTTTTCTTGTAACCAATATGTTCAGGTGCTGATTGTGGTGATAAATGTACGGCTTTGTGATGATACTGTGAACAACTGATTGTACACTGTGGATAAATGTATGGTATGTGAATGTAACTCTATAAAACTATAGGAAGAAAAAAAGCCAATCCATCTGTGGTGTTTTGCATTCCAGCAGCATTAGGAAACTAGAACAATAACAGTAAGAACAAAAAAACCCACTACATTACCCAGACTTTCCCTTACACTTAGGATTCAGAATGCAAATTAGGTTCTGCCAGTAAGAAGGCCTCCTATGAGATCTAGTAGCAGAAGTGAGAAGGAAACTATCTTTCTGCTGCTGTTTTACGTGGTGAGCAATGCCATAAACAAATTAATGTTTAAATGCAGTAGACAAATTCTAGTCGCCAGATCTGAGGCTATCTAAAAGCAGTCATTGTAGCTGGATTCAGTATTCCTTTATCTGGTTACCAGTTTCAGCTTTCTGACATCTCAGTCACAGCTATGTTGTTATATTCTTAAATATATTAGTCCAGTGATGATTCCTAAATATATTAGCCCAGTGATGACCCTCTGACTCCTGCTCTTCCATCCTATCCTCAATTTTAAAAGGTTTTATAAATTTGTAAATTTTATAAGGTTTTCTGCTTGAAAACCCTAGAGGGGTATCTGTTCCTTGCTATGAACTCTGACTGATACAATACTGTTCATTAAGTTTAAAATAGACAATGCTTCCCCCCCCTTTTTAGAAGTCATGCCACAAAAGTTAGTATTGTTCCATGATACAATTATGAACTGAGATTTTAATGTCAATATGAAGAATTAAAAGTAAATCCTTATTGCTCTGCTAAAGATACTGTTAGGAGAATGAAGACAAGCCATAGACTGGAAGAAAACATTTGAAAACACGTATCTGATAAAGGACATGTATCCAAAATACACAAAGAACTCTTAAAACTCAACAGTAAGAAAACAAACAACACAATTACAAAACAGGCAAAAGATCTGGACACCTCACCAAAAATATACAGAAGGCAAACAAGCATATGGAAAGATGCTCTACATCATGTCATTAGGAAATTGCAAAAACAATAATAAGATATCATTACACGCCTAATAGAATGGCTAAAATCCAAAACACTGACAACACCAAATACCGGCAGGGATGTGGAGAAACAGGACTTGCATTCACTGCTGGTAGGAATGCAAGATGATACAGCCACTATAAAAGACTGGCAGTTTCTTACAAAGCTAAATATAGGCTAACCATAGGTCCAGCAATTGTGCTCCTAGGTATTTACCCAAATGAGTTGAAAACTTATGTACATGTAAAACCTGCTCACAAATGTTTACAAAATCTTTATATATTCATGAGGGTCAAAAATGGGAAGCAAACAAGATATATGTTAATAGGGAAATTAGAAAAAAATAGGTAAATGGATGAACAAACTATGGGACATCCATACAAAATATTATTATTCAGCAATAAGAAATGAGCTATCACGTTACGAAAAGACATGAAGGAACCTTAAATACATACTGCTAGTGAATGCCAGTCTGAAAAAAACTATATATTATATAATTCCAACTATATGACATCCTGGAAAAGGCAAAACCACAGACAGTAAAATTATCATTGATTGCCAGGGGTTCAGAGGGGGAGAGGGACAAACAGGTGGAGCACAGGGCATCGCCCAGCAGTGAAACTCTTCTGTATTGTTATAGTAGATACAAGATATTACCATGTGTCAAAACCCGTAGAGCTATATGCACAAAGAGTGAACCCTAACATAAACCACGGACTTCAGCTAACAGTAATGTATCAATAATGGTTCATCAATTGTAACAAATGTACCACACTAAAGCAAGATGTTAATTGGAGAATCTGTGTGTTTATTATATGGGACCCTGTACTTTCCGCATAATTTTTCTGTAAACCTAACCCCCTCCCGTAAAAACAAAAAGTGGCTATTAAGAAAATTTCCCTTAGCTGTAATCTGAAGTCATTGTATTTATAATATATAACAAATTACTGAATCAAAGCAAACTAGTAACATTCCTAGGACTAAATGATTTTGCTTTCTCTTGGTTGAATAAATTTATGTCAGTGCAATACAGCAATAGATGTGGTTGTTTAAAAAAATTGTTTTACTCTGATTATAAAAGCAATGTATGATTGTTATGAAAAGTATGGAAAATGTGGAAATGTTTTAAAAAACTGATAATCACCATCCACCAAATCTCCTGTATGTATACTGAATACCAACTGTACACGTAAAATTGTATATCCTGCTTTAGCACTCTATCATTTCCCCTAGAAACCCTCCATAATAAATTACTAATGAATGATACACAGATGTATCTAACCTAACCATCCTACGTTGAAAATTAATTTTCAATTGTTCTTTAAAGGAAATAATGCTTCACTGAACATCTTTAGGTAGAAAGCTTTTTTCTTTTTTCAAGGATTAACAAAATACAAGTATATCCATTCACTGGAATATTATTCAGCCATACAGAAGAATGAAATACTGACACATGCTAGAACATGAATGAAACTTGAAAACATTCTGCTAAATGAGAGAAGCCAGACACAAAAGGCCACTATTTCCTACAATGCCAGTGGGAATGTAGAACAGTGCACCTGCTTTGGAAAAGTCTAGAAGTTCCTCCAAATGTTATACACAGAGTTACCATATAACCCAGCAATTTCATTGCTAGATATATATCCAAGAGAAATAAAAGCATATGTCTATACAAAAACTTAAGTGCAAAGGTTCCCTGCAGCAATACTCAGCCAAAATATGGAAACAACCTAAATGGCCATTAACTGATGAATGGATAAAATATGGTATATCCATACAATGTAATAATTTTAGTCATTAAAAAAAATGAAGTATTAACACAAGCTACAACATAGATGAACCTTGAAAATATGCTAAGTGAAAGAAGCCAGGCACAAAAGATAACATAACAATGACTCCTTTATCAGAAATGTCAAAAATAGGCAAATCCATAGAGACTAATGGTTTCCGGGGCTAGTGGGGATGGGGAGTCACTGCTAATGGGTAGTGTTCCTTTTTAGGGTGATGAAAATATTAAACTTAGATAGTTGTGATGGATGCACAACACTGTGAATATACTAAAAACTGCTTAATCATACACTCTAAAAGGGTGAATTTATGATACATGAATTATATCTCAATAAAGCCATTATTTAAAAAAGAAAATACCTCCCTCCCCTAAAAAGGGGGGGAAGGGAAAAAAGGGTTATTTCCTCAGAATATATTCTCAGAGGTGGAAATACTGCATACCACCCTTTGACATATGCCAAATTGCTTTTGAAAAGGGTCCTACAGATTTATACTCCCTTCAGTGATGTGTGTGCCCTGTACTAGGGTCTACACTGGCACATTTCTTAAATCTTAGATAAGAGAAACCTGTTATTTCACATCTGCTTTAATTTTCATTTATTATTAAAGTTGAACTTTTTTTCATGTTTCAGTCATATTCTCCTTTTAAACAGACTTCTTTATGCACACTATTGTTTCCACTATATACAAATAATTCCATTTCTCAAATCAAAAGATCCACTCTCTTCCTCACCAAGTAAATTAAAAGAATCCTACAACATGAGTCTACCTGAGTTATACATATTCCCAATTTCCTGACTGTCATTCACTTCCAAGTTAAATGTCTTAATGGCTTCTGAATATTTTAAAACAATATGATGCAGTAAAAAGGAAATGGAAACATTATTAACATTTTCTACAAACCAAATGCTTTATTTTTGTGTTACCTCATTTAATTATGACAAACCTATTATCCTTATATATCAGAAAAAAGAAAATGAAAATCACTTAGGGTAAAAACTTACCTAAGTCATGCAGCAAATATGTGACAAAACCAGGGATCAAACTGAGGTGTGCCTAATTTCAAAGTCCATATTCTTTCTTCTACTTACAGTGCTTCCCAAGTTTCCTGGCTCCGGAAATCAGATACACCAGGCTTTGAATATCAGTTCTGCCACTTCCAATCTATCTGATTAATTTCTGGGCTCCTTTACAGTGTGTATGTGCCAATTTTACAAAAATAAGGTCATCAGTCAGAAAATAAATATAAAAATGGGTGGTTAAAAATTCATTCTGAGGTAAAACTTTAAAATGTATACCAATTTTTAAAACAGTAAAATGTATGGAATAGTTTTAAACACTTTCTTTTTTAATTTATCCCAAGATTCCCTTCATCTTCCTACAAGCAGAGGCCCTGCATATCCATTCACAAACAAAAAGACATGAAGTGAAAAACATTTTTTAAGGACTGGCTGGCAGTCTACAGTTTAGACAACAAATGTATCACTTCTCAGTAGAAAAAGCCACATCAACTACAATGCTTTTTATTCTTCACCACATGACAAATATTTTCATCAACATGTGCGTCATACAGGAAACAACACAGCAAGGTAAGAGAAATGGCTACTTTAGCTTCTCAAGAAGAGACTGTAGAGCTTGTGAGCAAACAGTAATACAACAGAAGTGAAGAACAATCAACAGCTTCTACTCTACCCCATGTAATCCATATTACTGTGGTAAAGCAAAAGTCATTTAAACTACGCAACCATTAAAGTATTCTTGATTAGCTTCAAAAATTGCAACTTCAAGACCTAAACAACTACTTTACAAAATTGGAGCTGGTGATTTCCAAAGGATGCATTATACCAATATAATATCCTGTGTTTCTTCTACAAGGGTTTTCACATTCATGAAACAAAAATCAAACAAACATTAATAAAAGAATGTAAAAATTTTCTATTCTAAGAACTTCTTCACTCCTCATTCTAACATATAAAAAAGGTAGCAATAACTAATAAAATTGTCAAAAGGATAAATGCAGGCCTTCAACAAATCACATTTCTAGTCTAAAATTATTTTAATATTTAGGCATCAGGACTTGAGACAGATAAAAAATAGGAACTTATCTACAGGTCCATAATTTGCCCTAGGGCTATTAGTAAAATAATTCTATAGAATCATGTATTGTTTTCCTTAGCAAATATAACACAATCAGACTATTGTGCAACTATGGTTAAGAAAAAAATCACAGCTGAAGTAATTCTTGACTAGAGGTGACATCACATTCTATTCTTTCTAAACATCACTGTTTTTAATCACAACTTTTACATACAGCTTTATTCCCTGTCAAACAAAATTTTCACTCTCCAATAAGACCCTGTTTAAATTGAAGTAGCAAAAAAACGTCTTTATGATTACAATATTGCTAAAGTGAGGCATTAATAACAGGAGTAATTAAGACCTTACTTTTGTGGAAAAACATATATTCATGTATTTGTATAGAAGGACATTCATCAACACATTATGAGGGGTTAATTTAGGATGGCAGGATTATGTATGAGCTTTTTTTCTATAGCTTATATGTATTTTCTGATTTTTCTACATTGAATACAAATTCTTTTTTTAGTGCTTATGCATAAGAGAGAACAATTAAGTTAAAGGATAAGAAATCTAGGTGCCCTTTTTTAATTCAATAGCATTCATTATTTGAATTTGAACAAGAAAATAACTATTCAGTGTTAACGTAATGCAAATACTGCTGAAGAAATGCTAGTAAAATCCCCAGAGCAAATGAAGTTCAATTTTTAAAAGACGACTTTCTTGGGATAGGAAAATGGTGCCCATAGGAAAGAAGTAACCCCACACCTCCCTATTAAGGTGTGTGGGTGGGGGGAGTGGCAGGGCAAGAAACGGCTTGAGAGGCCCAGAGGACAGTAACAAAGACAATGGGAAAACTACCAAAAGTTGAGAATTATCATCTCACTGACTTAGAGACACTGATTCATAAGAAAAATCACAGAGTAACAGTAAATGATTAGAGAAAGTATCTGAGCAATTAGAGGGTGAAACGGCAAGAGGAAAAAAGATCACTTCTCAACCAAAAGAAAATAAACAAACAAATAAACTGAATTTAAGCATGTTTATGTAGATTATGAAAAGCAAATGAAAAAACAGATAACTATACATATATAACAAACAATCAGCTATGCTCTCTTCACACGAAAAAGGATATCTTTTAATGGGCTTAGTTCTCAGCAACAAAAACAAGAATACCCTCAAAGGCCTCAAGATCTTTTGTGCCTACTTTGGAACAAACTAAACAATTAAATATACAGTTCAATAATAAATACACAAACATAAACATCCAATTTTTACACATTAAATGAAGTTAGGAGTAATCCTCAGATGTAAAGGGAACTCAACTTTGGAAAATAAACAAGGTAAGCTGAGGAAATCACCTTTAAACTAAAATAAGTAATTTTACTAGGTTAAACCATAAGAAATTGCCAAATTTCAACCATTTTTGATTTATGGAAACAGCAATTACGTATGGTTCCACCTGATAAATAATTAGCAACCAGCTTTCTGGGGAAAAGGCCCTGATTTGTAGCACTTGAGGCATAAATAAACCTACCAAGGCCAAATTCAATCTACAACGTGATGTCACTAAACATGGGGTTGGAAAGAGATGTGCAAAATCAGCTCCACGGCTCCAGCACACCACTGGTTCTACTTAATACTTTGGGCTAAATATCATCAGAACAGTTCCCAAATTTTCTCATCTTTTTCTTAAACAGGCTTTTGGCTGAATAATCCAGTTTCCTACTTCCCTAGGCTAGAAGAAAAACCCTTTTGTCACTTTAAAATTCAGGGCACTGAAATTTATTCACAAGAAAGATTGGTACCTTGTTTCACTTATTCAGCACTTTTTTTCCCCTTAAACATTTACTTTGTGCAAGGTGTTGCTCTGGGTATTGTGGATAGCAAGGAACAAGACAAAGAGGTTCCTGCTCTTGTGAAGCTTATAATCTATCTGGAGACACAATACAAAATAATAATAAAATCCTTAATTTCAAGGAGTGATAAATGCTATGAAGGAAACAAAACAGTGGTAGAGGATTATTTTTAACTGAGTTGTGAGGAAATGAGGAGGTGATATTTAAGCTGACATCTAGAAGATATGAAGGGGCCAGCCTCAAAAACGTGGGGAAGACCATTTCAGACAGAAGAAATAACTAGTGTAAAGCCCCTAAAGCAAAAACAAACTTGGTATGTTTGAGAAATTGAGCAGATAAATGCAGCTAGAATGTAGTGAAGAAAGCTGAGAGTGCTCTGAGGAGGTTGTCAAGGCCTAATCACATAGGGCCTTCTGGCTGAGTATAAAGAATTTCTATTTTATTCTGAGTATTTTGATAAATGCATTGAACAAATAAATGAATGTACCCTTTAATGCATTATTATTTTATTATTGGCAGTTACCCCTTATGAGTCTTAGGTCACAGCCTATTATGTAATTGGATTCACTTTTCTCAATATGATCATTTTGGTTACTTTACAATCTATAGAGAACACTATGAAATTAAAGCAGTATAGTAATGCCATGCCTCAAATTATGAACATAGCTGAAATAAACTTAGTGGTAGGGCTACAAACCAGTTCAGAAATAAGGATCCTATTAATCCAAGTCAGTTATTTTGTATCTGAAATCTAACATACGAATTCTAGTGTAGGAAAACACTTCCCAGGGTGTCAACCAAAATGATTTTAGATGATGTGTAAACAAACTTTTAAAAATTTATAGTAGTTATAGGTTATAACCTGAAAGAAAAAAACACAGTATCAAGTCTGTTGGATATTATTGCTGAGCAGTTAAAGTAAAATATCAAGCATTTAAGTTTAAATTTCATTTGCATAAAAGCTTTAAAGACACACAAGCATGCCACACCCAAGTCTATAAGACAATAAAGACATAAATTATTGTATATTACACAAAAATAGGGAAATGAATGCCAAAGTTTGACTGTTTTATCAAGATATTGTATTTACACATAAAAAAAATCATCCATTCAGGAATTTTCTAAGCCACCTATCTGATAATTTATTTAAAGTATTTTTTAAAAAATCAACAGGAAATGAGATCTGTAGCACAGAAAAAAGGGATTTTAAAAACTACAACAAAAATCTCAGCAGAATGAAATACTTCAAGTTTGCATATCATTAATTTCCCTTGCACTCTCATTTTCCACCTCAAAGTCAGTTAAACCACTGTTTGAAAAAAAACGCATTTAAGTATTTTCAAGCATTCTTCATTTAAGAGTACAAATATGTATATGCATATAGTATCACTTGACTTGAAGACATTGTTATTTGCAGTAAGCCAGACACAAAAGGAAAAATATTATGATTCCATTTATGTGAAATGCATAGAATATGCAAATTCATGGAGACAGAAAGTAGACTACGGGTTACCAGGGAGTGCAGCTGAGGAAAGGAATGGGGAATTATTGCTAGTTTCTCATTGGGGTGATGAAAAAATTTCTGTAATGGATGGTGGTACTTACACCACAACAATGTGAATGTAAGTAGTTCCACCAAACTGTACCCTTGAAAGTGGTTAAGATGGGAAATTTTGAGTCATGTACATGTTACCTCAAAAAAAAGTATATAAAGATAAATACACACACACACACACACACACACAGAAAAATCCATCCCTAAAACTATGAGATTTCTGTTTGAGATTTGTACAAAAAAATAAGAAATGCTAAGAATACAGTCAGGTAAATTACTTTCTTGGTAATAGTAATTGCTTTTCTTTAACAAAAGCAGTTTAGCAATAATAGAAAATCAACTAAGTTTTGGCTTCCAATCTCATTTGTCCACTTAGCCCTAATAAAAGAAAGGGATAACATAGTCCAACCTGAAGTATCTAAGTCCTTGTAAACTGCCAACACTAAAAGCTCAAGAAACAAATCTTAAAAAAAATATGGGGCAAGCCCAAAATTGTTTTTTTTTTTTAAGTGCTGCCACCCTACTTTCAAATCAGGCTTTCCTTTTTTTTATTCCATTTGTCCCACCTCTGTTCATTCCTTCCCTACCTCCTCTGTCTCTTACCTTTTTACTATTTATTTTCATTCATCATAACACAGAAATTTATTTGAAACTTATCTTTTCCTCTTCTATCTACTTTGTTTTTCCTTAAGCTGTTACCAAGAACACAAGAAACAGACATTCATTCACCAAATATTTATCGAATGCCCACCACGTACCAGTCACTGTTCTGAATACTGGGGATTCTGCAGTGAATAAAATAAAGCTCTTTTCCTAAAGGCACTGAGGCACGATGGTGCTTGGCTGACTCAAGAAACTTCATGGAGGCTTGTGGAGTAAGCCAAGGAGAAAGCAGTAGGCACAGTTCATGGAAGGCCTTGCAAGGATCACCTTGGTTGCTATATGTTGAGAACAGAAAAAGGGCAGCAGCAGCAGGGAGACCACAAAGGAGACTACTGCAATAACAGGGAAGAGATGATGGTTGCTTAGAGTGGCAGCAGTTGAAGACAGCAAGTTGTAATTACATTTATTCTTTGAAGGAGATTATAAGATAGAGTAAGGACATACTTTCATGGCACATTAAGCTGAATTAGATGTGGGGGGTTGAGAAAAAGAGGAGTCACAAATGACTACAAGGTTTTCAGCCAGAGAAACTGAAAGATGGGGTTGATAATTAAAAAGATAAGGAAGAAGGATAGGAACAATTAGGAGATGGGGGAAGGGAGCAGGGGAGAAATGGGAGGATGAGGAGTTAGTTTGGGATGTGTTAAATCTGGGATACTTTTAAGACAACAAACTGGAAATGCTGAGTAGGCAGTTGGTTATACAAGTCTGGAGGGCAGGAAAGAGAGCCAAGCTGAAGATAAAGTTTTCAGTTTGAAATATATATTTTTAGCTAGAGCATGGAATGAGATCGTCAGGGACTAAGTATAAATATAGGAGTGGTCTAAACATAGAGAGAGCCCTGAGACACTGCCTCCTTGTTTAGAAGTTGGGGTAACAAAAAGGAACCAGTAAGAAAACCTGAAAAGAAGCAGTAGTGTCTCAGAAGTGAAGAAACGTTTCAAAGAAGAGAGAAACATCAGCCATGTCAAATGCTGCTGCTACTATATCCAGTGAGATTAGTATTGAGAACTCAATAGGGAATTGATCACCAAGGAGGGCACCAGTAACCTCAACAAAAACAGCTACTGTAGAATGGTGGAGAAAAATACGTCGATGGAGTGGATCCAAAAAAAGTCAGGGAATTTGGGTGACCAGAAATATCAGTGACTCCTTTGGAGAACAGTAGCTGAAGAAAGATGCAGTATTAGGGGAGGTTTTGTTTGTTTAAGATGAGAGATATTTCAACATAGCCAAATGCTGACAGAAATAATCCAGTAGAAATGGGAAACACTGATGATGCAGCTCACTGGTAGGAGAACAGAGATGAATACTGAGGCAATGCCATGTCCTTAATGAGAGAAAGTACAAGAGTGGAGCCAACCGGCACAGCACTGTAGAAAAGGCAGAGATGCAAGCTGACTGGTAGATGTGGTAATGGGACATGCACAGGTCATCTTATTACTTTCATTTTTAAAATACAGGAAACAAGGTCATCGGATGAAAATGAAGAGTCGCTTAGGGGAGTGGGACAGCGATTCAACCAGAGAAATACATTAGAGAAATGCACTAGAATTAAGGATTGTGGGCAACACTAAGGGCCCTCCCGAGGTCCGTGGTCTGTGGCCATGAATTTAAGGGAAACCAGGTCAGCATGCTGTGTGTTTTCCCCAAGTCATGCTCAACTTCCATGTGCAGGGTGGAATAGATGGAAAACTGGATATAACCAGAGCTGAGGGTTTTGTCAGGTGAGGACAATGAAAGGAAGACCGCTCCAAGAGAACTGAGAATACATGAAAGGAGAAATCATGGATTCAAAGTGTGTAAATATTCAAGTGAGGGCAAGGGGGAAGGGGCCTTGGGACAGTAAAAAGGTGGTAGCAACAATGGATTGTCGGTCCCAGACAGACTGAAGAACTGGAGCAGAGGTACTTGAGAGAAGGAACTGGAAAGATGGGATGCTGAGGCCCTAGCTGGATGCTTGAAACTGAACTGCACCCTATGAAGTAACCTTAATAAGGTACGGGCAGGTCTTGTTAAAATGTTACAGAACCACCTTAAAGACTAAAATACTCCATGAGCAAAGTGAGCTGCAGAAGAGGGAACCTGGAAAGCCAGGGGACTGGAGCCAGAGACAAATTATATCACAGGAATTGTAGTTGGAAGTTCCCAGCAGTGAAATCTCCAAGAAAATCATTTCCAGAACTCCTGGAGAAAGAGTCAGTTTTGAGCAACCTGCCCAATTCAGAAAGTACCAGAAGCAGATCACAATATACGTAGGTATCTGCTAGTCAGTCTCCATCCCCTCTCATCACTGAGCTGGACCCTAGAAAGGTGAGGACAGCATGTCGGAGAAGAGCTGGCAAAATAAAAAGAGAAGCCTACTAGGACTTTTCTTTCAAAGCAGACTTATAAGTCTGAAGCAGTGCTGAGCTAAGAAAGATAAGTTCTAAATTGTCTAAGAGTTTGAATGCTGACTGTTAACTGAATTTAAACTTCTAATGATAAAATAAGACTATTATTGTGATAAGTGACAAGAAGACTTTTTATTATCTAAAAATGACCACAAAGACTACCTGATCTCCTAAGAGCTCATCCAGAGGAAGGCAGTCGTTTAATCTATAGGGATAGTTTGAAGACACAGTGATAGTAAGAAGAAAACTCTTTTACTTAAACCTTATCAAGTCCCATCACTAAACATATAGGTTTCTCAAATATCCATAGGTTCCCACTATATATAAGGTTCAAAATATATACAATGCTGGATATAGTAAAATTCATTTTTTGTTTTACAAAGCAAAAAGTGAAAGTAAATTAGGTCAAATGAAACAAAAGCTCAAATATCAAATCATGAAAATTTCATAAGAAATCTTAGCCCAATTTTCTAAGTGGGTTAACATCAGTGTATCGTACAATATCGTCATTTAACCACTTTCAAAGCTACCAAGATTGAACACTGAATTTTCTATCCAACGCTTTCTACGAAAAAGAGGGAGTCTGTTTTACTATAATCCTTTTTGACTAAAATACAAATGGTATTTTACAGTGTCATGATAATGACAACTTATTACCAAATCTTTTTTGGCTTTGCAGTTCAGGAACTCCCTTTGGATAGGGTACCAGAGCAGTTTCAGCTAAATTCAGCTCTATTTATTTACTGGTTAGTATCATAGAAAGTTTCAAATATAGTTAAGCTTTGAACTGAGACAACAGAATGCATACAGTTAATTATTAGTAAGTTAAATTCCAGGTAGTAAGAAAAAAATCAGAAAAATGTCTTCACCTGACATCCTAAGTATTAAGGATAAGCATGTGTTGCACTCAGTTCCTCTCAAGAAGGCACAGGGCACCCATTAATGCTACCCTCTGAGACAATCTAAAACATTACTAACATTTATCATTCAATAAACTGTTAAAATATTTCTCTCATGAGAATTGAGATTGAGAACAAGGTAACAAATCAAAACAAATATTCATTTGCAATTGTGAGAAAAATCTTACAAAGCTTTCACAAAATATCCCAGATTCATCCTAAAGCAGGTAAGAAACCTAATCACTTTAAAGATGAAAAGACAACTTGGGACAAAAACACAATAGCAATCTTCCTAGAGAATTTATGTGAGGAATAAGATTATAAAACATTTTAGAAATGTTTTATTCAAATACTCATGGCCAAACTCTCAGGATTATACAAGCAAATATGGGCCCAGGTGCAATATGCCACAACAGCATAATTGTTCATCACTATTAATTAATCTCATAAAAGAAACCCTTTCTAAATCATTCTAGGTCTTACAAAACAATGACAACCCCCCCATACTTCAATGAAGGGGACACCACCACAGTTTCAAGACAATTTTAAGTCATAAAATGGGATAATCCCAGAATTTATTTAACCTCAAAACATTACAAACTACTCCAAGGTAGAAATAATACTTTGAAAGCAGTTATAGTATTTCAAGATGATTAAAAAAAAAAAAAAGTCATTATGGGTTATTTCTTAGAAAAATAATTTTAACATGTCTCCATGCTGCTGATTGTTGAGAATTCTGAGAAAGTTCTTACCCAAATAAAATATGCCAAGCACTTTTTATTCAACATATCACAGCTTGCTTAAGTTCTTCTTTTGTCATGACTATTATTTACTTTTAGGTCTCTCATCAACACCAGACTGCAACTGTATATGGTCAAGTAACCCTTACACAAGAAATATTAATTTAAAGAAAAACCATCACAATACTCTACCAATAAAATTTGAGGACTACTTCCCTTATTATTCCTAGGAAGAACAGCTATAAAAAGCTAACAGCCAGTAAATCTAAAATCTGAAAGTTCTATTTGAATGCACACACTTATCTTCCACAATTTATAAAATGTTATAAAAGCACTGACAAGTCAAAAGGCCCACCTAAATTTAAAAGCTAACAGTAAAAAAAAAATTATGAATCTACATCACCTTTTAATGATCAAGACTGACTTTGGAGCACATTAATTTGGGCTTCTGAAGCAGTCAAATAAAATAATGCAGGCCTCTAATTAGTGATAATACAGAAAAAGCCTGAGAAATAGACAAGTACATGCAATAACCCAACTAATATGACTTCTAATACTGTTTTTTAAAACATATAAATAAGACAAAAACAGGCAATGCAACCCTATATCCAAAATAAAAAAATACAGTACTATAAATATCATCCTGTTTATTAAGGAGCAGTTTATCTCAGCTATAATACTAAAGGGAAAGTCCAAACATGGAACCACAAATTACTACTAAGAATACTTCCCTTTGCAGTTCTACCAAGTCAAAACTTATAGGTTAATGGAGAATAAAAGATCAAAATAAAATCCATGAAAAGGTGATTTACTTAAAAACGTTTCTTAAAGATTAGGAATTCACCATTTTTCTTCTTTAAAAATAGAAAACACTGTTAGTTCAAAGAATATCTACAGAAAACAAAACCAGAGGTATATGACTCAATAAATACATGGAAATACACTGTACCGAAGCCTTCTAAATTGGAGGGTGGGAGGATGGAAGGGAATAATTTTATAAATTGACAATATGAAAGTGTAACCCAATAATCTTAGCCCAATAAAGTTACTGATTAACTTTTAATTAGATTGTTATGGTTCTTCACTTCCTGCAGTTCACCAGCCATCTTTCCAAACTTAAGTAGGCACTAAGGCTGTAAGACCTTCCACATTGGCAACATCGATAAGGAGAAAACTTCATGCTAGAGTTCAAGAAAAGAAAAACTGTGTTTTGTGTGTCACCCCTGAATACTCAGATTCCAACAAAGGTTCCAGTACACAGGTGGTGCTTAATGAAGATCTGCTGAATAAATGGTGAAGTTTAATTACATCAGTGCATCATTATTTTTTAATAAATTGAATTCTCCCGTGTTCAAAAAGCAACTCAAGACTATGTCACAGTTTCTCAGAAAAGCACACTGACTTCTTATGTCTATGTTAGGTAAAAAAAAACAAAAACTAGCATATAAACAAAAGTATGTGGCATTTGCCAATGTTTTTACTTTAATTTGAGTCAAGAGGGTATGTTCCAAAGATCAGCTTTGTCTGATTTTTGGAGGTTCATTCATTCACCCAATAATTTATTGAGATCTGATACATGCCAGGCCCTTGGAGAAAACGTTTAATTTGTACGCTGCACGTCTGCACCAAAGTCTCCCACAAAAGCTTATTATTTAAAATCATAACAGCTGAAGAGGAATCCTAATGTTGTTTCATATACATATGAAGTCAGCAGAACCGAGCTCCTTTTCAGCTACAAATGCAGCATCAGCGAACCGCTACCCAGCACATCCGCTACGAAAAATCACAACTAATGCAGCAGGCGTTGGATAAAACAACCTGTAAGAGTAGCACGAACTCCTCCGAGGAGGTGGCTAGGGCTTTCTTTTTGGGGACCGGAGAAGACCCACAGCGAGACCGGCGGACAGAACGCGACGGGAGCCTCGGACGAGAGTCCGGGTTCCCGCACCGGGGGTACCCGCCCCTTCGAAACTCTCACCTGGAGGACCCCGACCCTCTCCGCCCGCCCCTTGTCCCACCCTCCCGACTTCCAGACTAAGAAAGTTGGGGGAGGGGCTCTTCATTTCCATTTCACATCAGACAGACAGCTGACTTCTTCAGCCTCCCGCCCGCCGTGAATTTTGAAATGATTATGAAACAATTTCCCATAGGGAATGAAAGAAATCCAAAGGCATGAGAACCTCGCCCAGACCTGAAATGGAGCCGCAGGCTCAGCCGGGAGCCCTCAGCGCGAGGCAGGGAGGGCCGAACCGCTCTCGCCTGGGAGCACTCGGGGGCGGGGTTTGAGGCGACCGGCCTCGACCCGGGGGCTGCGAGGGCAAGCCATGAGGGTCGGCGCCCGACCCGGGCCAGGGAGGCACTCACCCTTTGTCTCCGCTGCCCGCTCCAGCTGCAGCCGCTCTTGACGCCCTCTCCGCGGCTCCTGCCACCCCCACGCCTGCAGCTGCGCTCCCCGACGCGCACGCCGCTTCCTGGCCCCCTCCTTCCCCGCCCAGGCTCGCGCTCAGACGGCGCGAGAGGCGGCGCGCGCTCGGAGAGCGACGGGAGGGCCGGACGCCGCCGCGCAGCTGCAGCGCCAGCCCCGCCCTCAGCCACGCCCCGAAGGCAGAATGGCCTGCGGGCCTCGTCAAAAATCTCCGCGGGGCGTAGGGCCCTCAACCCGGGCGAGCTAGGAAGCCGCCTCGGTGCGTGTGAAGGGCGGAGAGCCAGGGCTGGAACCCGCACAGAAGGCGGCGCACCGGGAAGATGGCGACCAGGGCTGGGCGGGAGCGCGCGGGAACACTTCCACACCCCCTGCCGACTTGCGGCCGCCGGCGAGCTTTCCCTCTTCGGCTCCGCGATCAGGGCCGCCGCTGCTCGCGCCCCCACGTCGGCCCACGCGGAGGGGCGGTGCCTGCGCGCGACGTGTGGTCGCGGACGCGCACTGACAAGGGAGGGTCCGAGCCTCAGCGGTCCGGCTGTGCAGCTCTCAGTGGTTCGCGGTAGCACTGAAGGTGCGCTGCAACCCTTGGACCACCGCTTTATTTGAAAGTCACAACTGTTGAGTCCGTCATTAGCTGTCTTACAGCGGAGAACATCAACCTAACATATGAAATGTGTGAAAATGTCTCGTCGAGAGCACCTCTGTGATTCCTTTAAATGTTTATTTTATATATATATATATATATATATATATATCTCAGCAGTAAGTTACTACCAAGCCGACACCCCACCAAAATGTCTACAAAACTTTTTCTTGTAGTGCAAAGGATAGGGAAGGATCACAACACCGCGGAAATAAGTTGTCAAGCTTGCAATATTTTGAATATAATGTAGCAATGTGAGCCTTCCTCATCTTGGTGGATGACAAGACATCCTTCTCATTGCTCAGGTCGAAAACTTCTCAGTCATCCGTGGTTGCTCTCATTCTCTCGTCTTCAAATCCAGTCTGTCAAGCAAGTCCGTTGGTTGTACCTTCAAAATACATTGAGAATCAGATTACTTCTCATCACCTGCAATACTTCCAATGATCTCTGGCCTGTGTTAACATTTAAATGGCGTCCCTCTTAACTGTCTTTGCCCACCATCAACAACAGCCAGAAAGTTCATATCTCATTGGTCAGAATCATCCAGTGTCCCTCTTTCATTCAGTGCATAAGCTATTGTCTTTACAATGGCCTTCCAAGTCCTTGAATTCTCCAACCACTTGTGGCTTGAATATGCCAGACAAATTACCACTTAGAGTCTTTGCAAGGGCTGTTCCCTTTGCCCTTAACATTCTTCCCTCTATCCTTCACCTCTGTCAATTCTGCTTAAATCTCACCCTAACAATGAGCTTTACTATGCTGTTTAAAATTGCAACTGCGCTCCCTCAACTCTCAATCCTTGCTATCTTGCTCTTTTTCTTTTCTTGCATGGCATTTCGCACCTTGCAACAATCCTTATAATTTATTTATTTTGTGTATTTATCTTTCAATGACTGTCTTCTCCAATAGAAGCAGGGATTTTTGTCGGTTTTATTCAGCTGATGTATCCCAAGTGCCTAAAATAAATGGGAAAAAAAAGTTCCCTGAGTTAATAAAAAGTTTAAGGCAATATAAGACCAGTTTTAATTTTACATTTCCTCTTGTTCCCAATTTCTATTAGTTGACCCATAAGATCCTTATCTATATCATAACATGAACATTTCAATTATCCAGTTACCCTGAGTATAGTGATAACCATTTTCCTGATATTTAACACAATTTTTACCAAATGATATCCCAGTATCCTATTCTACCAAATAGGAAAAAGAATAACTGAATAGGAATAATGTAATAAACTAGAGGAAGCTTTCTGGTGTGATACTAAAAGTTTCTGGGGCAAAGAACCAGAAAATATTTCTGAACTTGATACATATATTTGTAATCCTCCTGTGGTAGCCCCTGGCCTGAACAAAACTGGCCTGCTAATCTTGGTGCTCAGCAGTCTGCATGACCTAGGCAGCTGATGTTTAACCTATTCTCTTTGTAAGCCAGTCAAGAGAAAAAGGATAAATTGTAGCTTTAAACAGAAAGTAAGCAGGAAGTGAGAAACTCTTGTTCTCACAAAAGAGCAAGAATGCTAATCTAGTCTACCTGCTTCCTGGCTCCCAAGTGTTACCACTCTTATGGTTATTTACAAAACCCTATCCTATAATTCTTTCCTGCACCCCTCCCCCCCATGTCACAGGATGCTCTCCCATCCTTAGGAATGCTTTATCTTAATCCCTTATAATTGGCTTGCTGTCCTCTTTCAAGCCTGTGGCCAACTTCCCTGCAAAAGCCATACCCGCCCTGCAAGAAAAAAGCCCTTTGATTTCTGCTGACTTCTGCCTCCCTGTGAGTAAGCCCCAAATAGAATTCATGTTTCAGAAAATGCTCGGTGTCTTCTTTGGTCTTTTGACTGGCAAAGCCCCCTCGGGCTCTGACACCTCCCTTGGAATTACAAGTGTAGTCATCTCCCATGAATGCCTTCAGAAGTAACATAAAGGATAAGATGCATTATGTAAACATTTATTTTCATATTTTTATATCAAAACACCATATGTGATTGAATACCATGATAGAAACTGATTTCAGTTGCTAAAGCTAATCATATACCCCTCTTGTCAGTAGAAAAAAGTCAATTAAGAAGACAAGCCATTCAGTTGAAGGATATCTTTTCTATAAGAGTCTGCATACAAAATTATTTGCTCAGTATTATATTATAGCATAGTCTCTTTACATGTTTAATTTATCCTTTGTGATTTAAAAACAACTTAAAGATATAGATTAACCCTTGCAATTTGGATTATATTTTGCCAAATTAAATACACTTTGAAAATACTGATAAAGATATATGCAACTGTTATAAAAGAAACTATTTTTGCACACTTACTAATCCATAAACAAGAAAATGATCTCAACAAAATTAAGGTAGTAAATAAGTGCCATAACAAATAAAAATACTAATACCAAGGACAACAGCACTTTTATGAGCTCACATGGTGACCACACTGGCCTGATTCTGCAATCTGTTATTTAGTTAAATAAATTTTCCTTTAAGAATTTTAAAGCAAATGGATTTGCCTTCAAATATGCTAATATCTTTTTAATTGCTTTCCAAAATTTGATAGTAGCTGTGCCAGTTTCAAAATATTATGTCCCTCATAACGCCATTATCTTTGATGTAATCTTGTGTGGGCAGACGTATCAGTGTTGATTAGATTGTAATTCTTTGAGTGTTTCCATGGAGATGTGCCCCACCCAACTGTGGGTGATGACTCTGACTGGATAGTTTCTGTGGAGGTGTGGCCTCATCCATTCAGCACAAGCCTTGGTGAGTTTACTGGAGCACTATATAAGCTCAGACAGAAGGAGCGGGCTTCCTACAACCAAGAGGGACACTTTGAAGAATGCACAGAAGCTGAGAGAATAGCTGCAGATGAGAGACAGTTTGAAGGCAGCCATTGAAAGCAGACTTTTGCTCTTGATAAGCTAAAAGGGAACAAACGTCCCAACAGCAACTGAGAGTGACATTTTTGAGGAACTGCAGCCTAGAGAGGAACGTCCTGGGAGAAAGCCATTTTGAAACCAGAACTTTGGAGCAGATGCCAGCCGCGTGCCTTCCCAGCTCACAGAGGTTTTCTGGACACCATTGGCCATCCTCCAGTGAAGGTACCCAATTGTTGATGACTTACCTTCGACACTTTATGGCCTTAAGATTGTAACTGTGTAACCAAATAAACCTCCTTTTATAAAAGCCAATCCATCTCTGGTGTTTTGCATTCCAGCCACATTAGCAAACTAGAACAGTAGCTATTTCTCACATATAGGCAAGATGGTGTAAAGAGTCCTAATCTGGAGTTAAATCCAAACTCTGCTGCATAATTAGCTGGGTGACCCTGGGCAAGGTTATTGATCTTTCTAAGCCTCAGTCTTTTTAAATGGGAGCAGTGATACCTACCTCTGTGGGTTGCTGTGAGAAATCATTGCAAGAAAGCATTTAAAGTTCTTAGGCCTGGTACATGCTATATGCTTGGTTAATTATCATTACCCAAGCATATAATTAAGCTCATTGCCCTACTTTTGTAATACTGAGAAAATGGCTCATTTTTAAAAGGCCCAAATGGAATGAGACAGTTTGAGTTCTACAGCAAGGTAGTAAAATATTCAGTTAAGTGAGTATTTTTAAACAGGCACTAACATTGCTCCTACCAGGACCACATACCAGGCACTGTTCTAGGCAACAAAGGAAGCTAAGATAAATGAGGCCCAGACCTCGAATAGCTTTACAGTTGAATGACAAGAGACATACATTTAGTAGATAACTATTTTTAAAATAATATGACCATATTTCCTGGTTTCTCAGGAATACTTCTTGTCTTGGATTTATAGTAAATTGTGATCCTTCCATTTTCAAGAACACCCGGGTTTGGATGATAAATTTTGTGATCAACCCTAATTGGAAGTGTATGTAAATTGCTTGGGGTACTGAGAAGGAGACATCATTTCTATATAAAGCTGTAGACACTTAAATTGCTCCATGAGAGGAACATCCAAACGGCCAAGCCAACCAAAAAGAAGAAGGAAAGGCAGAGGAACATGGTAGGAAATTTATTGTTTTTATTATTCTGAGTCAAAATTTCAAAGCTTTTCTATATATGTGCTTAGAACCTTAACTAATAATAAAGTTAGTAAATCCCATTGATTTGTATTTTTTCCTGAAGATGTAATATGGGCATTCCAAGGTTGTATTAGATTTGGGATTTAGTATTTTTTTTCTAAAGATGGAACAGGGACACTCCAAGACACAAATGATACGACACGTATTCATTTATTTATACAACAAGTATCTATTGAATACATGTATATAGAGTCTCTCTTTGGTGTGACAGAAGATACAAAAAATTATATATAAGACAGTCAAGCAGCATAAAATCTAGTGGCAAACGTCAAGTATCTTAGCTAATTAGCCAATAAAATAATGAGATACATGACACATGAAATTATGATTTGAGGAGGTTGGGAAAAATCAGGAGTCATGCAGAACTTACTGAGAAAAGAGAAAATGACCAATGTGGTGAAGAAGACTGGAAGGAAACCTAAGTCAAACTTTGCTTTACCCTTTTACCTAGAGATGACCCTTACTACTCCATCAAACCACAAATATTCATTGAATGCCTGCTGTTTACCAGGTGGCATACCAAATGCTGTGGGAAAACACAGTATAAAACATGGCCTTTGTCCTTAATGAAATGTTACATGGCAACATTTGAATAATTAGACAAAGTAGTCTTGTGAATGCCACGGAGGGGATCACTCAGGTCAGTATGGCTCAGGAAAGGTTTCTTGTAGGGACAGAAATGTGAAATGGGTCTCTGGAAATAAGGTAGTCAGATTAGTGTTTTCCAAACTATGGATTGCATAATTCTGGTGGCATGGGAGATGTTTTTTGGTAATACACTCAGGAGGGGCTGGAGGTACAGAGATAGGGAGAGAGAGAGATTGGTTCATGCATCCTGCCCTCTGTCTCAGTTTCCTAGAGCTGGTTGTAATAAAGTGTCACAAACTCGGTGACTTAAAAACAGCAGAAATTTATTGTCTCACAATTTTGGAAGCTAGAAGTCCAAAATAAAAAAAATCAAGGTATGGGCAGGGCCATGACTCTTCTGAAACCTGTAGGGGAGAGTCCTTCCTTGTCTCTTCCTAGCTTCTCGTGGTTTACTGGCAATCACTGATGTCCCTTGCCTTGCAGCTGCAGGACTTCAGTCTCTACCTGCATTGCCACTCGATGTTATCCCCTGTGTCTGTGTCTCTCCTCCCCTTCTCATAAGGACATCAGTCATATTGCATCAAGAACCCAGTCATTTTAACTTAACTAATTCCATGTGCAATGGCCCTATTTTCAAATAAGGTCATTCACAAGTAGCAAGAGTTACGACTTCAACACATCTTTTGGGGGGACACAATTCAACCTCTAACACCTAGCTTCCATACATTGCCTGTAATTTAATATGCATTTTAGCCATTTAGCTTAAAAAAAAAAAAGTTAGGAATTGAAATAAAACTTCCTTTCAGGACAACCCAAGAAGAGGAAAGCAGCCTTTTGAGAATCACTCTGCTATGTCAGGTTAGAGACCACCAGTGACTAAGAATTTCATTGTATATATTTATCTGCTTTTACAATTAACCCCTATATTTGGTAAGTAATACAGAACTTCCAAATATGAAAGAGATAAAGTTTCATTTATATGTTTAAGTAAAAAATATGAACCAGCTAAAAGAAACCTAACAAGTAAACAGTAGTGGCTGTGCTGGTTTGAAACTGTTATGTAACCCAGAAAATGCCATGTTGTTTTAACACATTCTTGTGGGTGCAGACCTATTGTTGGGTGGAACCTTTTGATTAAGTTGTTTCCATGGAGATGTGACCCACCTAATTCAAGATGGTTCTTAATCATTTATTGGAGTCCTTTAAGAGAGCTCACAGAAAGAGAGAACTTAGGAAAAAAAACACCCTGAAAGAAGTAAGAAGGACCCACAGAAACTGAGAGAGCCATTTTGAAACCAGGTCCCAGGAGAGAAGGACCAGTAATCATCACCATGTGCCTTCCCATGTGACAGAGGAACCCCAGATGCCAGCAGCCTCTCCTCACAGAAAGTAGCTTCCTCTTGATCCCTTCATTTGGACATTTTCATGGCCTTAGGACTGTAAATGTGTAAACTAATAAATCCCCATTGAAAAATCCAACCAATTTCTGATATATTGCATTCTGGCAGCTTTAGCAAACCGAAACAGTGGCAACAAAGAGAAAGGCATTTTAAAAAGGAGCACAAAGCTTAGTGAGCAAAGGTTCAGCAGTTGGCACATTAAAGGTGTGTTCCAGAGAGATCAAGAACCACAGTTGATTTTGTGCTGAGTATTGGCAGATAACCAAGCAGGAGTAGAGTATATACCAGTGATTCAATCTCAGCACCAGGGCTTCACTCAGAGCAGAAAGCCCTCCTGCCTGTACCTTGAGGAAGGTCCTTGGCCCAGAGGAACCAGCAGAACCAATCCCAGTGACCTGGCAGGAAGCTGCTCAGCAGATACAGTGGGACTCCATCATTGTGGTTTATCAGGGCTCCAACAAGAGTGGACACTGAGCTTCTAGCAGCCCCCAAAGCTCCCAGAGATTGACGCCCTCAAAACAGGTGGGACAGAAATATGGCCACTTCATCCCAACACAGAGCTCTACGTGTTACTTTCACAAGAAAGTGTGCTGATGAGTTAAGAAGTAGGGGTGAAGTTGAAAGAAAGGGAAGATGACAAACCAGGATCCTTAACATCCCATTCCTCATTCCCCATTCCAGGCCCCAGCAAGTGTTGCTGCCTGAGAGTGATTAAGCACTGGCTTTCGTCCTCATGACTAGCTAAGCTAAATAGTGGGAAGGATACTGGTGCCTTGCTCTCTGCCGCTGTCAATGTGGTAATGTATGTGTCCTATATAATCCCTGGGACTGTGTTAGAAAGACTTCTAAAAATGGTCCCCTTTAATATTCCACGTCAATAGGATGAGATCTCATTCCTATGATTATGTTATGTTCTGTTACAATGGCAGAGTTAACCCTAAGAAACAGAGATTGTCTAGTGAGCCTGATCTAATCACATGAACCCTTAAAAGTGGAGAGCTTTCTCTGGCTGGTGGCAGAAGGAGAAGTCAGAGAAATTCAAAGTATGAAAAGTATTCAATGTGGCATTGCTGGCTTGAAGATGAAGGGGGCTACCTGGCAAGGAATATAGGCAAACTCTAGGAACCCACAGCAGCCCCTGCTGACATCTAGCAAGGAAAGGGGACATCAGTCCTATAACTGCAAGGAACTGAATTCTGTCAACAATAAAAATGAACTTGGAAATAGATTTTCTTCCCAGAGCCTCCAGACAACAGTTCAGTCCAGCCAACACCTTGGTTTCAGCCTGTGATACCGTGAGCAAAGAACCCAGCCACACTGTGCTGTACTTCTGACCTATCGAAATTATGAGCTAACAAATGGTTACTGTTTCAAGCCACTAGATTTGTGGTAATTTGTTACACAGCAAAAGAAGACTAATATAGCCACTCCCTGTCACTGAATCAACCCTTCTGTAGGCCAGCTGCAGGGCGGTCTGCCAGCCTGAAGAGCATATCTGAGTTTCCACTCCACTGTCAAGCCACAAAGACAAGTGGATCAATTTTCAGGCATTAGTAAACAAACATGGGTCATTTATGATTATATGAGGCAGGAGGACTATTCCAGTTTGACTCTATTATGTACCCCAGAAAAGACTATTCTTTTACTCCAATCTTGTGGGGACAGAACTATCATGGGTGCAATCTTTTGATTAGGTTATTTCCATGGAGATGTGACCCCTGCCCATTCAGGGTGAGTTTTCATTGGTTTGCTGTAGTTCTTAAAGAGAGTTCAAGGGCCAACACAGACCCAGACAGTTAGAGATGCTA
>PVKY010002483.1:0-25378 GCA_004027775.1 Bradypus variegatus | reverse complement strand
AAAAAAGATAAAAAAGAAACAGGTGAACCTAATTTTCATAATAGATGTTATTTAATCCAACATATCCCAATACTATCATTTCAGCATGTTTTACAGTCTTATTTTCCTAAATCTTTGAGGACCAGCATACACACAGCACGGCTCAGCTTGGAATAGCCATGTGGCCAGTGCTCGGTAGCCAGAGGCTAACAATGGGGGCAGGCAGGGTGTGGCCTGAGTTTTGAGGAAGACGCTCTGGAAAACCTGGATTGACCTGTTGTTAAGTCACCTGGAAGACCAGGCATTGAACAAGCCCACCTTTGGGGGCCTAGATGAGGTTTGGGCAAGCCATTATTGGTGTGGGAGGCGAGGGCCCCAGCCTTTCCCTGGAATCCTGTGGAATTCAAGCACCGGGCAGCCTGTGTGACCTAAGGCAGTTAATCAAAATTTAACTGACCTCCCTAAGGAGGAAAGATTATGCAGATGGTTGATGTATGCAAGCAAAGAAACCCCTTCTGAAGGGAATGTTAATCTACATCTTACAGTTTCCTGGAAACTTTAAGATGTTATCATGTTTTCTGTTATCTACAAAGCAACCTATAATTCCCTCCCCCACCTTGTGCACTTTGAAGTTAATAAGTCCTCTTCCCCATCATGAGACCCCTTGCTATACCTATGTCCTCATAGTCACTGAAATGGCCCCTATAACTGGCCGTACTAGTTCCGGCTTAACCACAGAGCACTGCTTCTACCCTCTGAACCACCATTTTCGGAGCTGCTTGATTTCTCCTGTACATAAGTTCCCCCAATCAATCTGTGCCTGGTGCTTTCTTTGGTCTTTTGGCTGGACACACCACCATGGGCTGGGACAATTGGCAAGCCAACCAGGAGACCAAGGGGCCCTGGCTGCTGACGGCCTGAATTCTGGGAAGGGAGATTCCCGGGGGGAAATCCCGGGATGGCCTGTGACGTCCATGTGGGGAGGGGTGGCTGCCCTCCCGGATGAATGGGGAATGGGGATGCCAAGAACACCCCGGCCAAACTCGGCAGGTGATCTCGCTGCCCTCCCCCCTACATGGGACCCAACTCCCAGGGGTGGAAATCTCCCTGGCAATGCGGGAGATTCATCCCGGGATGAATCTGGACCCAACATCATGGGATTGAGAACATCTTCTTGACCAAAAGGGGGATGCGAAATGAAAAGAAATAAAGTTTCAGTGGCTGAGAGATTTTCAAATGGAATCGAGAGGTCACTCTGGTGGACATTCTTATGCACTATATAGATAACATATCTTACATTTTAATGTATTGGAATAGCTGGAAGTACATACCTGAAACTACCAAACTCCAACCCAGTAGCCTTGACTCTTGAAGACAATTGTATAGCAATGTAGCTTACAAGGGGTGACAGTGTAATTGTGAAAACCTTGTGGATCTCACGCCCTTTATCCAGTGTATGGATGGATGAGTAGAAAAATGGGGACAAAAACTAAATGAAAAATAGGGTGGGATGGGGGGATGGTTTAGGTGGGGTTTTTTTACTTTTATTTTTTATTCTTATTTTTACTTTTCCTGGTACAAGGAAAATGTTCAAAAAATAGATTGGGGTGATGAATGCACATCTATATGATGGTACTGTGAACAACTGATTGTACACTTTGGATGATTTTATGGTATGTGAATGTATTTCAATAAATTTGAATTAAAAAAAAAAAAAGAATTCCCCAGCCAGACTGTTAGCTGTCCTGCATAAGAAAAAGGAAAGCCATCAGGCCACCATGGCCATTGCAGGGCCCCTCTTAGAGGCTGTATGTTCAGCCATGGAGGAGGCTCTGGCAGCCGAAGCTGTGGTTCTCTGCCTAGAGGAAGAGTTAGAGCTAAATGGGGATGTATGATTAGCTCAAGCAGAGTTAAAGGATGTATTGAATGAAAGGCTTCACTGCATAGATGACTTCCCCTGACTGGGATCCCAAAGTATGGGACACCATTGATTTCTCTCCAGAAGAAGATGAGCCCCAGTCTGACTGGGAAGTTGAAAATGAAGAGAGTAAGCATGTTCACCCTCTGGTCAGAGCAAGCCCCAGCCCCTCTGCCGAACCCCTCGACAGGTGGACGTGGTGCTGCTGCTGAGACCCCAGCTGCACTGCTGACCAAAAAATATGTTACTACGCAAGATTACACTATCTCCAAATTAGGAAAAATTAGAAATCAGTATAGGCAAAAGCCAAAAGATCTCCTGTCAAATTGGCTACTACACCCGTGGGACACTGGTACAGAAGGAATACTGCTTTCAGTGCATGACATCAGTAAATTGGCTTCCCTCACTACTCATCCTTCCCTCTGCCAACGTGTATAATCACTAAATTTGCTAAAGACCCAATTAGAACTGAATTCGTTGCTTAACTGGCTAATGACTTGTAAAGAAGTGTGGCCCAGTGAGGGGGACCTGCCCAATGCCACCCCTCACAGGAACACCCTTGCAAGATATGCTTGGAGGGCTACGAATGAAACATGCGATCCGCACCCCTAATTTCATTGGCCCAGACAGCAAACCTTTCAATGCAGGGATGAAAGATGCAGTCTTACACATGGCCCCCAACCATTGGGATGGGACTTTAGTGCCTGTTCTTAGCCTGGTAGTCGGGCGGGCATTTCAAAAGCCACACAAATCATGGCAGATGGAGGGGAGGCTGGGCGCCTAACATGAAAAAGAGCCAGAATCAGAGCCATGGGCTGCACCCAGTGAGGGCACGAGAGTCCAAACCACGTGTCACGCAAACAAATGTGGGCTGACTTTATAGCCACAGGCACTAAAGTCGAAGACGTTGATAGGCAGCTGAATGCTGTACTAATAAAATTATGGAGTAAATTGCCCAAAGAACAAAGATATACTAAACAAGAAAATAAGTCACTAGATGAAGATACTGATTCCGGCCAAAGGACTCAGCCCTCACAGGATAAAGAGCCTTCAGCTCTGCCGTGGCAGAGGATGCTTGGCAAGCTCCCTTTCCCCTTGCATAGACGGCCGGTCAAGATCCCCAGATAAGAACCACAAGTGTAAGGTAGCCGTTTTTCACATTTCAGCCCATTACCCTAACACCGACTCTTTACTAGGCAACACTGAAGCAGATGCTCTGGCAAAAATTTGTAGCCTGGAGCCAACATCACAGGAAGCTGCTGAACAGTTACACTATCTACTAATAGGAACTTAGCTTATATATTGTTAGAGCACCAAGAGTTGCCTCTTAATGTTCCCCATAAACATCTTTCTTTTCCCCCATGGCACTGTAGGAAATACATTTCTACAGCGGGTCTCAGCTATGACACACGTGCACAACAGGTCTCAGTGCTGGGGATGCTGATTTGCCGATGTTGGTGCCACTGGCTTTCGTGGACTGTTGTCCCCACCATCCAGACAACGTGGGACACGATGCTGACATGGCAGAACCCCAGCTAACGATGAGTTTGGAAACACTTCTTCTCTTTCTCTTCCTCACCAAAAACGTTGTCGTCTAAAACTAGAACGTATTTGTTCATATATTCTTCAGTTTGGGAACAAGTTAACAAATCGCAACCATTGCCAGGATATTTGATTTTTGATGGACTGAGATGGCCCCCTGCTGAAACTGTAACCGTAGGCAAAGTGGCTCCAATTTGAATGGAGCGTATTGAAGGATGTAAAGACATGGGCTGGCTGCCTCTTGAACTCTGCAACACAACTATCAGTTTGTAAAATGGCAGTCACTTCCAATGGTGAAATGTTGCTAATAAAAGTGGGGCCTGCCCCTCTCCTAAAGAGTGACGCTGGACCTATGGGCAAAATGGTTGGCCGTACATGCCCTACAGATGCACATGGGGACAGCCCTACATGCCAGATACAATTTATGACTCCTTACCACACAAACCCGGTAACTGGGAAATGGTAAAAACTAAATATAGAGTAAAGCGGACCTCCTGGTGGTATTATCCATTAGCTATATTTCCACCCAAAGGCACCACCTTAGTAACTGAAAAGCATGCAGCTGTTTTAGCTAACCACACCACTTACGCACTTAATGAATCAAAACTAGCTATATCACTGTTAAATGAGGAAACGCTACTTCTACACTCGGAACCGCCACCTTTGGAAGCTATTTGATTTTTCTCCTGTACGTAAGTTCCTCCAACAAAGTTCACGTCTCAGTCTGTGCCTTGTGTTTCTTCAGTCTTTCAGCTGGACCCTCCTGCAGGCTGGGACAGTTGTTTTAAGACGGGGGCACGAGAGGGAACCCTGGGAGCCCCAAGGAGCTCATGGGTTGAACCACCAGTAAGAGGTTCTAAGACTTCGACCTGAGCAAATCCACTCATGATCCAAATCAACTTTTGGTTTGCTCCAGAAGAACTGAACTCACCCCCTGGTCTTCCTGTTTGGGTCCATGAACCTGCCAGGAATCCAGATGTCTGTGCCCAAATCCCTCCCCATCCTTGATCCAAGCCAAAGCCAGGACACATCGTGCCACCTCCACCTACCTCATAGCCACTGCCTGAGCCCTGTCCAGGCCATCACCATCTCTCACCTGGATCCTTGATGCTCTCCCTGCTTCCACCCTGGCTGCCCACAGCCCGTCCCCCACATGCAGCCAGAGCAGGCTTTCTTAAACCACCCCCAGCCCTGTCCTTCCCAGCTGCTTCACCACCATCCTCTTTGCTCCCCGTCTGCTGCTCCAGCTTGTGTCCCACTCGCTGTCCCCACTGCTGCCTCAGACAGGCTCACTCCTGTCCATCTGTCTGCAACTCCCTCCCCTGCTTTCCCCATGGCTGGCTTCCCGGCGTCCTGCCAGTCTCAGAGCAAATGTCCCTTCCTTGGACATTAGGGATTTATAATAGCCCCTCCCCACCCTCCCCATCACCATCTAACACATTGCCCAGTATTCTTTTTTAATTTTATTATATAAATTTTCAAATATACCCCAAATGGAAGGTTATAATGCATCCCCATATATCCAGCCTCAACAATTATCAACATCTGACCGTTGATTTTCCATTTATAATCACCTCCATTTCACCCCCCACATTGGAAATTTAAAATTTTTATTGTGGTGGCACATATACAACCTCAAATTTCCCATTTTAACCACTTTCGTTCATACAACTCAGTGGTATTAATTACATTCACAATATTGTGCCACCATCACCGTCATGTTACCAAGAGTTTTCCATCACCCCAAACAGAAATTCTGCACCCATTAAGCAAGAACTTCCCTTTCCCTCCTGTCCCTCTACCCCCCAGTAACCTCTATTTTACTTTCCATCTCTATGAATTTGCTTATTCTGGATATTTTATATAAATGGAATCATACAATAAGCAGCCTTTTGCATCTGGCTTATTTTGTTTAGCATCATGTTTTTGAGGTTTGTCCATGTCGTCACATGTATCAGAACTTCATTCCTTTTACCGTTGAATAATGTTCCATTGTACGGCTGTCCAATGTATTATTTGAAAGCATGCCCCCCCCCACTGTTTCATCCCCACTGCCAGTTTCTGCTCCATCACTTTATGATGAATATTTCTAAATATTTAGAAAAGTAAAAACAACCGTAGAGCCATCACCCACAGGCCCCCACCTCCACTCCACCATTAACATTTTTCTCTACTTGCTTTATCACCAGCTTGTACATCTAGCCTCCCCTCTATCCATGTGTACCTCACCCCAGATACTTTGGCGTGCTCACAATTAACTGGAGTTCCACATTTATTTAGATTCTTTTTTAGCAGGTAAAATACACACACAGTGAGAGGCACAAACGTGCAGTGCACAAATCGATGAGTTTTGATAGACACATGCACCCGCCATCGCCCCATTTCGATTTCCTTTCCATCACTCGTCAGTGCCTGGTGTTTTCTTGTCTATGTGTCTGTCTGTTGCCCACCACCCCCCCCAAGGATGTGGGTAGGGGCTCGGACTCTTTGCTCATTTACCACCTCCTCTCAGACCCCAGAAAATCGCCAAGTCTGCGGCATGGCACAAAGGATCAAGTATGAGAGTTGGGGGCTATGATAACCCCACGGTTATCCTCAGGAAGAGGAGATTTGGGGCCCTCCCAAGAACCCAAGGGCCCCCCGTTGTAAGTTCTGGACTAGAAATTGAGGAGATCCACTGTTGTTCTGAAGGGCTGGGCCTGCATTTGGGGTAAACTGGAATCCTGGGCTCCTGGAAGGTTCCATAAGCTGGGGCCTCTCCCTACTCCCCCCTCCCCCCAGGGGCCCAGTGGTTGGGTCCTTTGTGAGGCAGGCTGGGGGGGCAGGAGCTCTGGGGTTCAGTGGTCAGAGTAGGTGGTGAGTCTCAGAGGAAAGATCCCCTGGGAGCAGGGCCCCCCCATGCCATGGCGAGTGTGGTGGTGAAGACAATCTGGCAGTCCAAAGAGATCCACGAGGCTGGGGACCCTCCCGTGGGGGTCGAGAGCCACTCCCAGCTGCTCCCGGAGGCCCCTGGGGGGGTGCTCAGCCCGGCCAAGGGGATCACAAAGAAAAAGAAGGCTGTGTCGTTCCACGGGTGGGTTTGTCGCACCCTGTCGGGGACGGTCCTAGTGCCCAGTGCTGCCTCCAACAGAACCCAAGTCCCACTGTGGGTGCCGGAGGAAGGGGAGGGGGAGGGCAGAGGAGGCGCAGCAGGTAGGCAGTGGGGATGGGGCGGGGAGAGGAGGGAGACAGGGTGCATAGGCAGAGAGAAAGACGGTGGGGGTGGCAGAAGTGGAGAGAGGGAGGAAACACTCACCGGGGAAGGGAAAAGGAGAAAGAGTGAGGAACTGGAGAAGGGAGAAGAAAGTGGTGAAGAAGAAAGTAGGCAGTGGAGAAGGGGAAAGGGGAAGAAAGTAGGCCACGGGGAAAGAGAAAGAAGAAACTAGGCAGTGGGGATGAGAAAAAGAACAAAGCAGGCAGCGGGGGTGAGAAGGAAGAAGAAAGAAGGCAGTAGGAAAGGAGAAAAAAGAAGAAAGTAGGCCGTGAGGAAAGAGAAAGAAGAAACTAGGCAGCAGGGATGAGAAAAAGAAGAAAGCAGGCAGCAGGAATGAGAAGGGAGAAAAAAGAAGGCAGCGGGGAAGGAGAAAAAAGAAAGTAGGCTGCAGGGAAAAGGAAGGAAGCAAGCAGGCAGTGAGACTGGAGTCAGTGGGGAGCAGGTGGTGTGGAGACAGGGAGGCAGGAGGGCCATACCCCACTGGGAGTGAATCCGGACACCCCCACCCCCCACCTGCTTCTCCTCCCCAGGGTGGAGCCCCGGATGTCCCACGAGCCGATGCACTGGTGCCTGAACCTCAAACGCTCCTCTGCCTGCACCAACGTGTCCCTGCTCAACCTGGCGGCCATGGAGCCCGCTGACTCCTCAGGGACAGACTCCACCACAGAAGACAGCAGCGGCCCCCCTGCGCTGCCTGGGCCTCCTGCCTCCCCGCCGCCACCCTGGGCTCCAGATGACCCAGACATCACGGAAATCCTGGTAAGAGGCACCCCGGCTGGGCTTGACCTGGTGGTAAGCGAACCCTGAGGGTAGGGAAGACGCTCTTGATTTTCTGGAAGAAGGTTCTGGTTGCCTTGCGGGGCCCAAAGACTCTGTCTCTTCCTCCTTTGGTGGCCAGCCATGAACTGGTTTCGTCCTGGGCGAATGATCCCTGCTACCTCAGAATTTGTCTTTAGTTCTTTCAGTCACTGCCATGTCCTGCATGAGGCTGGGGATGCAGATGGGAATCAGCTCCCGGGCTGGTGGGGGAGACAGACACAGGCTGGGTAATGGAGGCCATAATGGAGGTGGCGCTGGAGATCCCAGACAAGGGACCCTCAAACCAGGTGCTGGGCGAATCCGGGAAGGCTTCCTGGAAGAGGTGGTGTTGGAACTGGGCCTTGATGGATGAATAGGAGTTTTCTGAGGGGGTCACCTGAGGGTCAGGGGCAAAAGTGGAGATGAGCAAGAGCTAGGGGAATCCCTGGCTGGAGTACAGAGCACCCGAGTTTGGTTGCTGAATTACCTCCCCAGGCATCCCCTGGGCAAGGCCCCAAACTGAGCTCAGGTAGACATGGACAACTAGAATCAAAGTTAGAATAATTGTGGTTGTGATGATGATGATAAGGTTCACTAGCATTTACTGGGCATTTCCTGTAAAACGGAGAGTCATGCATTTGTTCTTCCAACAAATATTTCTTGAATGTCTGCAATGTGCCAGGCCCTGCTCTAGGGGCAGGAGATACAGAATTCTGGATAGGAGAGGATTCCCCTCATGTGGCTGTCAGGAGAATGGAGGGCAGTTCTCCCAGATAAAATGTTTAGTGTGGCAACCAGCCCTGTAGGCACCCAGTGAGCATTAGCTACTATTATTATGTCCATGGTTATTGTTTGTCCCCATTTTACAGATGAACATATGGAGGCCCAGAGAGGTTAAATAGCACCCCAAAGGTCATGCAGCTTGTGTGGGGCAGACAGAGGCTTAGGAGTCAGGCTGGGGGGCAGCAGAGGTCACTGTGGGAGCCCTGAAGAGGGAAGCTTTGGTCCAGCTGGCCATGGTCCAGAAAGAACTTTCCAGAAAAGGCAGAACTCTAACTGGATCTTGAAGACAAAGAAGGTGTTATTCAGGCAGAAGATGAGGAAGGGTGTTCCAGCTACCTGGAAGAGCTTGTGCAAATGGACAGGGTTGGAAGGGCACAGGATCCAGGGTGGCTGCGGCTGGAGGGCAGCGTGTCAGGCAGACCAGACCAAGCGAGAGGCAGAGGTCACAGGCTGACAAGCACAGGCATTTTCCCAAGGACGATGGGGAGCCAGTGTGGGTTCATGAGCAATGTCCCTTCCAGGAGGGGGTCTCTTTTTCTCTCTCTCTGAAGTTCGGTGAGGGTCCCCAGTGGAAAGATGGAAAAGAAACAATCACCGACAGGTAGAGAGGTAGATGGCATCTGCAGGATGGCACTTATAAGAAAAGTGGTTGGGACAAGAAACTAAGTGGGTTTGGCATTAAAGCAAAAGTTCTTGCTTTCCCCTAAATGGATTTCTGGGGGACATCTGGAGGAGAGAGGCTGGAGCCCAGGAAGCCCAAGAGAGGATGGGTGGGGGTCCAGGACAGGAGCTCCAGGCCTGAGCCAGGACCAGGGGAAGGGAACAGGCAGGGAGTTGGGGGACAGAGGGATGGGACAGCCTGGGGGCTTCTTCTCCCCCCATGGGGACAACCCATCGCTCCCTCTCCCACCTCCCTCCACCATGTCTCCTGTGGAATCTGCCTCCCCTGGGAGCTATTTCTGAGCCAAGCCCCCAGTGGATCTTGAGGCCTGAGATGGAGCCCTGGGCAGCCAGGGTGAAGGCCTGGCTCAGCTGCACTCACTGGGGGGCAACAGGGAGGTCAGGCCACAGCCAGGGGTACATGCTAGGCACGGAGAGGGCAGATGGCAGCAGAGAGCAGCAGTCAGCACCTGGCTGTGTAAAGGGAGACACCTGCAGACAGGCAGAGAGAGGGGGATGGGGACCCAGGGAGGGGGACAGAGGCCCAGAGGGAGGGAGACGGAAACCTAGAGGGAGGGGGACAGAGACCTGCAGGTGATGAAACCCTGTCTGAGAGGGTGACAGTCCCAGAGAGGAAGGAGAGATTGAGTGGGGAGAACAGTGCAGCTGACAAGGCTTTGGCTCCTGTCTTAAGCCAGGACACCTTTATGAAATCAAAGTGTGAGAAACAAGCACTATTCCTAAAAAGGAATAAATGCTCACCCGATTGTGGAAAAGAAAAGATTTATTCACAATCTTGCAAGAACAGGGGCCCAACCAAAATGTGGGGAGTTGGCGCACAGAACAATAGACCCAGCAGTATTTATTCCCTACACCTAACCACAAGTCCGTCCCCTGTTTCTCCAGTGGCTGGATACTTCAGAAGTTACATTCCATTCCACAAGCCTAACCAACCTGTCCAAATTTGAAACATGCAGCCTGCCCAAATTGGAAACATTTGAAAAAAAAGTCTCCTGTACAAACTTGGAACATTTGAAACAAGTCTCCACCCCCCTTTCCTTTGTTGTTTAACTGCAGAGCCAGTCTGAGCTAGTTTGGTAACAACTTATGAAGCTATTTTAGGAACCTCTACCCCCACCCCACCCCCAGTCTCCACCTTGCAAGGATAGTGGGTGGATAAACAGGAGGACTGGCCACCAATTATAGCTTGGCTTCTTCACCCTCTGCCATTCCCCTGAGCTGCCCCCACCCTGTGTGAAAGCTAAACTTAATCTAATTCTCACAAAAGGATGCAACTGGGACCTAGGGAAGGGGGCATTGTTTTTTGGAAAATCGCACAATAAGCCAATGGCACAGATTGACAGGGCAGGTCTTTGGGCCCCTTCTGGGGATTTGTCCTGCTGTCTGCGGATTTCCCTGAGGTTGCTGGGAGGGTCGGTGTTGCTAAGGCCCCTTCCTGGCAGATCCCGTCCTATTATGACTAAGGATGCTGAGACTAATCATTGTATTTGCATGTTGATTACATCATCTTGGTGACACTTCCCCACTGTTATCTGAACAAGGTATTTCCATTTTATGGGAGAAGAAACTGAGACCAGCTGGGAGTGGGGAGCTGGATTGCCAGGAGTCACACAAGGATTCTGACAAGGAGAGATTTGTCCCCAAGCGTTAAAGCATCCACTGTTCAACCAAGGCTGACAGGCTCTGGCTCCACCACTCCCTAAACCTGTTCTCACTGAAGTTAATGCCTCCAGGGACCCCAGCCAGCCTTCCCCCTTTTAACAAGTTTTGACCTTGGTCCATTTCTGAGCTGTCTGAGTCCGTCCCCACAGTAGCTGAGAAAAGGTGGCTGTCATTCCTATCTCCAGTTTACAGGAGGGAAACAGAGGCACTGAGAGTTGACACACCTCCCTTGGGTCATACAGCCCATAAGTGGGAGAACTGGGGGGTTGATCTTGGATCTGCTTCCCCACGTTCCCAGGTGAGTTACCTACAGGAAACCCAAGACCTTCTGTATCTTCAGTTTGGAAAGATCATTTCACGTATTGGTTATCTACTGCTGCAAAACAAATAACCCCAGACTTAGTTTACAACAGCAAAACTAGGGTGACATAGCTAATTCTGGTCAGGACCTCTCATGAGGTTGCAGTCAAGATTTCAACTGGGGCTACAAGTATCTGGAAGGCCTGAATTGGGCTCAAGGTTGTACCTGGCTGTTGGCTGGAGGCCTCAGTTTCCGGCTATGTGGACGTCTCCACAAGGGGCTATGTATGACCTGGCATCTATTGTCCCCCCAAGCAAGGAGAGCAAGCAGGCCACAGAGCCTTTTATGAACTAGTGTCTTAAATCATACACCATCACTCCTGCCCTATTATATTATACCAAATGCGAATCACTGACTCCATTCCATGATCGAGGGAAAGGAATTAGGTTCCACATTTTAAAGGACCGTCAAAGAATTTATGGACATATTTTAAATTGCCATGTTTTATGGGATTTTTATTGATGCCCTTGATCAGGTTGAGTGATTTTATCATGAAACGGTGTTGGATTTTGTCAAATATTTTTCACCATCTATTGAGATGATCATCTGTTTTCTCTTCCTTTATTCTATTAATATGGTGTACTACACCAATTGATTTTCAAATGTTGAACCAACCTTGCATTCCTGGGATAAAACCCTGTTGGTCGTGGTTTCTAATCCATTTTATATGATCCTGGATTTGGTTTGTTAGTATTTTGTTGAGGATTTTAAAAAATCTATATTCATAAGGGATATTGGTCTGGAGTTTTATTTTCTAGTGATGTTATGATCTGGTTTTGATATCAGAGTGAAATGGCCTCATAGGTTGGGTTGGGATGTGTTCCCTTCACTTCTGTTTTTTGGAAGAATTTGAGGCAGATGTGTCAATTTTTGTTTTAACAATTGGTAGAATTCACCAGGAAGCTATCTGGTCCTAGGAATTATTTGCTAGAAGATTTTTATTGCCAACTAAATTTCTTTACATGTTATAGGTTTTTGCAGGTTTTCTGTTTCTTCTTCAGTCCATTTTGGTAGTTTGTGTGTTCCTAGGAATTTGTCCCTTTCTTCTAGGGTATCTAATTTGTTGGCATACAATTGTTCATAGTATTCCCTTATAATAGTTTTTATTTCTGTATGGCCAATAATAATGCCCTTCTTTCACTCATGGTTATAATAAATTTGAGTTTCCTCTTTCTTCTTGGTCAGTCTAGTTACAGATTGGTCAGTTTTGTTGAAATTTTCAAAGAAACAATATTTGGTTTTCTCTATTGCTTTTCTATTCTCTATTTCATTTTATTACACACTAATCTTTATTATTTTTTTCCTTCTGCTTCCTTTGGATTTTGTTTGATCTTTCTTTAGCTTAAAGTGGAAGGTTAGGTTGTTGATTCTGAGATCTTTTTTAATGAAGTCATTTACAAGTAAAAATTTCCCTCCAAGCACTGCTTTCACTGCATCCCGTAAGTTTTGGCATGTTGTGTTTTCAGTCATCTAAAATTATTTTCTAATTTCCCTTGTGATTTCTTCTTTGACCCATTGGTGGTCAGACATTTAATTCCACTGTGGTCAGAAAACATACTTTCTATGATTTCTATCCTTTTAAATGTATTGACACTAGGTTTTTGGCCTAACATATAGTCTATCCTGGAGAATGTTTCAAGTACACTTGAGAAGAATCTGTATTCTGCTATTGGTCGAGTGTACAGTAGATGTTAGGTCTAGATTACAGTACTATTCAATCTTTTATTTTCTTCCTGATCTTCTGTCTAGTTCTATCCACTATTGAAAGCATGGTATTGATGTTTCCAACGATTATTGTTGAATTTTTTATTTCTCATTTCAATTCTTTCCGTTTCTGCTTCATGTGTTTTGGGGCTCTGCCATTACGTACATCCATATTTGTAATTTCTATAGCTTCTTGAAGAGTTGATCATTTTTTTCATTATAAATGTTCTTTGTCTCTAGTAACAATTTTTGTCTTAATGTCTATTTTATCTAGTTAGTATAGCCACTCCAGCTTTCTTTTGTGTCCCGACCAGCGGGGCAAAATCGAACCTGGACCTGAAAGGGAGAGTGAGAATGGGGGGGGGGGCAAGAGACGCGAAGAAGAGAGACAAGACAGGATTCTGATCAAGTCTCTCGTTTATTGAGGGAAATTCCAGGGTTTATATAGAGGGTGAAAGGGAGGGATACAGAAGTGCGTGAAAAAACTGCAACTAAGCAATCTACCATTGGTTCTTAGCTGCAACTAGGCATTTAGCTATAGGCTCTAGGAGACAAAGAACGTCTCAGCTATTGGCTTTAGAAAAGGAAGTTTGAGAGAAGAATCTTGGAAAGCCCCAGCAACAGGCTGAGACCACAAACAGCCGATTTACAGGTGGGGCTAGTTTACTGGAAGGTGAAACTAAGATTAGAGAAGTTGAAACTTAAGAAAGAAGGCAAGGAAACACGAATTTAGCTCAGCTCAGCCTGTAAAATGGCTCTTGGTTACGAAGTGGCCAAGCAGATGCCAAAATGCTTCCCACACTTTTGGTTATGGTTATCATGGAATATCTTCCATTTACTTTCAACCTATTTGTGCCTTTGAATCGCAAGTTAGTCTCTTGTAGACAGCATATGGTTGGATAATTTTAAAAATCTAAAATGTGTTTATTAGGACGGTTTCTCATTCATCTTGATTTAGGGTGCTTTTAGTGCTGCTTCTGACTGAAGGAGAACCTCTCTGTAAACTTTTATTTTCCTCCTGCAGAGGACAATGGAGCAGCCAACAAACAAAACTACTGTTTGTGCGTGGCTAGACACTGGGGTGATTTGATAGTTTTCTGGACATTTCACTTCCATGAAGCAGATATTGGGGCTCTGCACCAGGCACTTCTTTACGTGTTTCCCCTTCTCTTCTGGAGAGGGATGAAGGAGATCCTTTGCAAAAGGTATATTCTTGTTGGGAGATTGTCTCTGCTGGAAAATTGGATCTTTTTTTTCTTTTTTTTTAATCATTCTGTTTATCTATTTAAATTGGAGAGTTTTATACATTTACATGTAATGTAATTACTGATACAGTAGAACTTCTGCCATTTTGCTATTTGTTTTATATATGTCTCATGTATTTTGTGTTTTTTAGTTCCTCTATTACTTTCTTTTTTGTTATATGTTTCTAGTGTACCATTTTAATTCCCCTTGTCATTTCTTTTACTATATATTTTTCAGTTTTCTAAATGGTTGCCCTCAGAATTACAATCAATCTTACTGAGGATTTCTTGTAAGGATGCATCACTTCTCTTTTTTTTTCAACATTCACTCTGTCTTTTGATGGTTTGATTATGATATGTCTAGGTGTGGATCTCTGCATTTAACCTACTTGGAATTCTTTGGGCTTCTTGTATGTGTAGATTCATGTCTCTTATCAAATTTGGGGAGTTATTTCTTTAAACATTCTTTCTGCCCCTTTCTATCTCACTTCTCATCCTGGGGCTTCTACTATGTTTATATCACTATCCATGTCGGTGTCCCACAGGTCTTGAGGCTCTGTTAATTTTTCATTATTTTTCTTTTTGTTCCTCAGGTTGGGTGATCTCAATTAATCAATCTCCAAGTTCACTCATTCTTTTTTCTAACTTTCTAATCTGCTTTTGAGCCCCTCTAGTGAAATTTTCATTTCAGTTATTGTATTTTCCAACTCCATAATTTATGTTTGGTTTCTTTTTGTCATTTCTATCTTTGTATTGATAGTCTCCATTTAGTGAGACATTATTCTCATACTTTCCTTTAGTTCTTTAGACATGGTTTCTTTTAGCTCTTTGACCATATTTAAAATAGTTGGTTTTAAATCTTTGGGTAGTAAGGCCAAATCTGAGCTTCCTCAGAGACAGTTTCTATTGATTATGTTCTTTTTCCAGTGTGTCAGCCATACTTTTTTCTTTCCATCCCCCATATTTTTTGTTGAAAACCACATTTTTAATATTATAATGTGGAAACACTGGAAATAGATTCTTTCCCCCTCCCAAGGATTTGCTGTTCTTATTCCTGCTGCTTTTTGTAGCAGTTGTTTGTTTAATGACTTTATTTAATTCTGCAAAGTCTCTATTCTTTGTGTGTTTAGCCACTGAAATCTCTTATTAGTTTAGGGATTGGGTAATGATTGACAGAGATTTCCATAAATGTCAGGAACCCAAAAATATCCCACTCTTTTCTGAGGGCCTCTGTGTGCCTGCTATAGCACACCTTCAACACTCAGCCAGTTTACAACTCTGTCTTATCCTTCACTTCCTGCTTGTGCAGAGCCCCAAGGTCAGCCAGAGGTGAGAGCTTGGGGCCTCATCAAGTCTTTCCTGAGCACATGCACAGATCTACGCATGTGCATGGCCTTCTAGATACCCAGGAATTTGGTGTAAATTTTCAAAACCCCTATGGACATCTCACTCCTTAGATTTTTCTTTTAAGCTTTCTTGGTGAGCCTATTGTTTGCCCTAACTCTTAACCATAATTTCAGACAGCAGCAACATTAAAACACCTACCAGCAAATGTTTTCAACAAATTAGTCCCTACCCTGTGAGAGAGATGCTTTTTAGCACTATGGGAGTTCTGAATCAGGCAAAATAAAGACAAGCCTTTTGTGCAGGTCTTCCAGGGAACCAGAAGACAGGTCAAATAAGACTCACTCTTCTTTGGGAACAAGGCTTTGAAATAACTCTGGATTCATTCTGTGCCCTCTAGTTTAGGGAATGTGTACGGTTATTTTACAAGATTACCGCTGAACTGGGTAGTGGGAGATAGGACTAAGAAAAGTCAAAAAACCACAAATTTCCCTGTTCTGAGATTCAGCAAGTCCTCTTGAGTCATTGCTTCAGTTGCTACAAGTCTTTGATTAATTTCCAAAGTTGTGAAGAAAAAAAATGATTCCGACAGTTTGGGCAGTACTTTCATTGCTTTTATGGAGGGGTAAAATTTTAGAGGTCCTCACTCCACCATTTTGCTGACATCACCCTGATTCTGTGTTTCCTAACACATTTGTCCTCCAAAGCAGTCATGCAAGAAATGTTTTTGTCCTCATCTTACAATGGAGGAAAATTTTTCTCTTTCTCTTTGAGTATTAGTTAATTCAGCAACTGTGAATAAAACCCAAAGTGACTGGTTTAATCAGGATAGTTTAGTTCTGACATAACAGCTTCAACAAGTAGAGTGGCTCTGCTCTTCAAATGCAGCCTCCTTTCTTCCAGTTGCTCAGCCTGTTCTAGGCTGTTGCTCTCACCATCACTTCCAGCCATCATAAAGGGGGAAAAGGAAGAGAATCATGCCTATCCCTTTTGTGCATAACCAGTGCCCACATCTAACACATTTATATCCCATTGGCTGGAATCAAGTCAGATGATAATAACCAGCTGCAAGGGAGCTCTTTGCATGTCCCTTTCTTCAACTGTGAAATGGGAATATAGGTTGTATCAGTTAAGTCACAAATTTGGCAGCTGTAACAAAGACACAAAATTAATATGGTTTAAACACATGTCAAAGTCTCTAAAGATAGTTGGAATTGAGTATGGTGGCTCCATTGAGTATGGTATTGGGGATTTGGGCTCCTCCTGTCTTGTCGCATCTTCCACCTCATGGCTTTAGCCAACAACTTTGCATTCTAGCCAGTGGGGAAAGAGAAGGGGGGGGAGGACCCATTCCTTTTCTTTAAAGACTTGATTCGGTATTGTCGACATCATATGCACTCACATTCCATCGGCCAAAACTCAATTACGTGGTCACACTTAGCTGCACAGGACCCTGGGAAATGTAGTCCTTGGCTGGGCAGTTATGTGCCAGTCTAATTCTTCTATAGATGAGGAATAGGAGGGACTGGATCCTGGGAAACAAGTAGCCATCTCCGTCTGCCACACACAGCCCTCCTGAGCCACAAAGCATTTCAAGATAATGTAAAGTCATGATGTCTAGAGACCACATAGCATGATGGTTTAGAACAAACTCTGGGTTTGAATTCTGGATAGGCTGCCTAACCTGCTGTGTACCTGGGAATACAAAGGGCTTCCCAAATCTGAGCCTCATTTGCCTCATCTGGAAAATGGGCAAACAGTTTCCCACCTTAAGAAATGTGGTTATGAGTATCAGAAGACATGTATCAGTGCTTGGTCTGGTGCATGGTATGTGCTCGTATATGGAAGGGAGGTTCTCTTTATAACTCTCCAGTGCCTGCAGAGAAAGAGCATACATTTTAAGAATATGTCTTATTTATGTCTGTGATTCCAAGGGCATTTATTTCAACTTTTGGTTGAATCCATCTTTCTTTCCCCACTTGTCTGAACACCCTTCCCCCCCATTCTTTCCTAGAGTCTCCTAATTTTTCTCCATGCCCACTGTGCAGAAATTGAGTCCACCCCTGATATTTTGGATCAGGAACTCCCAGAATCAAAGAGACACAACAACCCTTGCTCAAAGTCATCCAACCTTTCCATATCAGAATCCAGGTGTAAACAGCGCCTCCCAGTTCTGGAATGTTCCTGGAGATGGGGGGTTGCCCCATACACTCTCTGACCCACCCATCTTCTGTTCTTCCCTAGAGCGGGGTCAACAGCGGCTTGGTTCGTGCCAAAGACTCCATCACCAGCTTGAAGGAAAAAACCACGCGGGTTAACCAGCACGTGCAGACACTGCAGGTGTGAGGACATGTCCCCCAACACCTCCTTTTCCCGGGGGGCCAAGTTCCCCTCTCAGAAGCCGCCTCCAACCCATTGCACTCATAGCCCAGCTGGAGAGGCTGAGGCTCAGAAGAGAAAAAGGGGCCTTCGCAGGCCCAGCTCTGCCTTCCTGCGGGATGACCCCCTCAGGGCCCCGCTAAGCCTCCTTCCTCCCTGCTCCAGAGCGAGTGCTCAGTGCTGAGCGAGAATCTAGAGAGACGGCGGCAGGAGGCGGAAGAACTGGAGGGTTACTGCAGTCAGCTCAAGGTGGGCCACTAGGGGGCAGGAGTGGGTAGCACGTGGGAGTCCTCGCAAGGGGTGGCTCCAGGACGGTGAGGGGCGAGCCAATAAGGAGAAGGCGGGACTTGGGGACCAAGTGGGTGTGCCCTGGGCGTGGGGGGCGGAGCCTATATGGAAATAGCGAGACTAAGGGCGGAGAGGCGGAACTGGAATGGGAAGGCAGGGCCCCCGCCCCGATGTCCTGACCCAGGAGAACTGCCGGAAGGTGACCCGGTCAGTGGAAGATGCTGAAATCAAAACCAACGTCCTGAAGCAGAATTCCGCCCTGCTGGAGGTAAGCGGGCAGGGAGGGGGGCGGGGTTCCCAGGATTCGGCGGGAGGGGAGCATAGTCTTCAGGTGGGAGTCCCCACCCTGCCACCACCACTACCCCACCCCTCCGCGTTCACAGTCATGTTTAGACGCCACCAAGAGGGATTCAAGTTAGGCTTCCAGTGGACCTTGGAGACCGGTCAACACGCAGATAGGGAACTTCTTCCACAAATACAGTCACATTCAAATGGGAATGCCCGGCCTGCTCACCTGCACACTCATTTTCCAATGACAGCTTGTTATTCCTGCGGGGTGGGGGTCCTGGGGAAGGGATCTGGAATTTGACAGCTTGGAGGATTAGAGTTCGGGTGGGTGGAGACATGGAGGCAGAATTTCTGGAGTTGGACTGCAGCTACACTTCAAAAGGAGCATCCCCTCCCCAGTGCCAGAAAGAGGGAGCCTGTCTAGACTTAAAGGGTGACTTCCCCATCTCTTGTCCACACACCCATTCACTTTCCAATCTCGGGGATTCATGGGACAGATTTAGGGGTGGAGAGGCAGGGGGCTGGACATCGTGACCCCTCCCTCACACCCCCGCCCAGGAGAAGCTGCGC
Source organism: Bradypus variegatus (assembly GCA_004027775.1). NCBI lineage: Eukaryota > Metazoa > Chordata > Mammalia > Pilosa > Bradypodidae > Bradypus > Bradypus variegatus. The sequence continues at coordinate 6,584 of PVKY010002483.1, read as the reverse complement.
TACCTCCAGCAGCAACTGCAGGATGAGACGCCGCGCAGGCAGGAGGCCGAGCTGCAGGAGTTGGAGCAGAAGCTGGAGGCCGGCCTCTCCCGGCACGGCCTGGGCCCCGCTGCTCTGCCCCAGGGCTGCTCAGGGCCTCCCGGGAGCCCCGACGAGCCCCCGCGGCCCCGCGGCCTGGCCCCCGGCGGCTGGGGAATGGGGCCTCGGGTAGGAGAGTGCCCCATGATGAGCGAGCAGGAGTTGCAGAAGGTCTCCACCGGCCTCGAGGAGCTGAGGTGGGCGGGGCTAGGGTGGAGCCCCGGGGCGCCGGTGGGCGGGGAAAATGGGTGGTGCCTGTAGAGGCTGGTGTGGGCGGGGCCAGGGTGGAACTGCGAAGATCCTGAGAGGGCAGGTCTCGGGGGCGCCAAGTGTGATGGGACCAGGATAGGGTGAGCGGTATTTTGGGGAGACGGTGCCTGGAGGTGCTGAGTTGGGGCGTGGAGGAGGGAGGGGCCAGGCTGGCTGATCCGGGGATAGAGGCGAGGCTTTGCAGGGCAGGGGCGGTTTCAAGGAAAGGGCAACACTAGGGAATTGGGGGACCGGGTGGGTACGGGGCCATGGGGCGTGCTCCGGGGCGGGGGGAGGGGAGGATCCAAGCCCAGTCCCCACCCGCTCCCTTCCTCCGCTCCCACAGGAGGGAGGTGTCCTCGCTAACCGCCCGGTGGCACCAGGAGGAGGGGGCGGTGCAGGAGGCCCTGCGGCTGCTCGGGGGCCTGGGCGGGAGGCTGGACGGCTTCCTGGGCCAGTGGGAGCAGGCGCAGCGCGAGCAGGCGCAGACGGCGCGGGGGCTGCAGGAGCTGCGGGGCCGGGCGGAGGAGCTGTGCACCATGTAAGGGCCGGGCCGGGTGCGCGGGGTGGGGACGTGGGGGGTCCAGTAGGGGGCGAGGCGGACCCGACCTGAATGCTCGGGTCTTGAGAGAAAGACGGGGTGTGGGGGTGGGCAATCAGCTGGGGCTGAACAGTCCAGACCCTATGCTGACCCAGGGAAGGGCCAATTGGAGAGCAGGGAGGGGCGGAGCCAATTAAGGAAGGGGTGTGGTCCATTCCTTAAAAGGACAAGGGCGGGGCCAAGAGGAAACTGAGAAGGCCAATTGGAGAGTGGGGGTCTTCCATACCTAATAAGGACTGGGGGTGGAGCCAATTTGGAAGGGGTGTGGTCCATTCCTTAAAAGGACAAGGGCATGGCCAAGAGGAAACTGGGAAGACCATTTGGGACTCCAAAATTCAGGAGAGGCCAAATAGAGCAGCGAGAGGAGAAGCCTTGCGGCCCAGGTAACGCAGTGGAGGAGGGCTTGCCTGGACGAGGCTGAGCCGCAGCACCGGCTCCTCTCACACCTCAGGGTGGAGCGGTCAGTAGTGTCTGTGGCTTCTCTGAGGAATGAACTGGAGGGGCTGGGCCCGGTGAAACCGCTTCTGGAGGAGCTGGGGCGACAATTCCAGGGCTCTCGAAGAGGATCTGACCTGTCCATGAACCTGGATCGGTCCCCCCAAGGCTCCTGTGCCCGCTGTGCCAGGTATGGGGGCGAGGCCTGGTTCCAGGTACATTCACCTTGAGATTAGGGCATTGAAGGCCTTAGACTGAGGGTAGGGGGCAGGGTGGTTCATTGTGGGAAACAGGGAATCTTGATGCTTGGAAAGACTGGTTATTTCTGCTGCATTATGGGAGCCATGTTTCTTCCCTCCACAGAAGGAACTTGTGGAACTCAGGAAAACCTTGATGCATTTTATAGCACATGTATTTCTAGTGCATTGTGGAAAGTTTGGGATGGGGTACATGGTGGGAGTCAGGGTTTCCAGTGCACTGTGGGAAAGGGGAAACCTTTATATATAGTGGGAGATGAGGTATACAAAACTTGGTCCCTTGCTGGAAGAGAGGATTCCCAGTATCACATGGGATCAGGCCTAACTAGTATAGTGTGGGAAATGTGAGTTTTTTGGTGGCCTTTGGGGACCAAGGCTGCCTGGTGCCCTCTGGAATCAAGGGATACCTGATATAGCATAGGATGGCCCTGGTGCATTGTGGGAAGGTTGTGTGGGGTGCACAGTGGAAAGGGGGCAGGGCAGGTGAGCCAGGAGCATCCTGGGCATGGAGTTGGTAGGTGACCTCTTTCATCTGGTTACATCTCCTTCCCCAGCCAGGGGCAGCAGCTGTCCATGGAGTCCCTGCAGCAGCTGCTGGAGCGAGCTCTGACCCCGTTAGTGGACGAGGTGAAGCAGAGGGGCCTGGCCCCCGCCTGCCCCAGCTGCCAGAGGCTGCACAAGAAGATTCTGGTACCAGGGACCATGGGCCACCATGCCCCATTTTGCTTTTCTGTCAGGGCAAGGGGAGGCGGAAGGATTGGGCTGTGGGCAGCAGGCATTGGGGGACGACTTTGCTCTGTGGAGCCAGCTGTTTGGCAGCTAGTGAGTCATGGACCAGTCATTTTGAGACCTCAGGTGAGGGACTGGGGCCCAAGGCATGCTGGGACATAGACTGCTGCATTACGGGATGCAGACACTGGTTTAAAGCATCATGACACACAGACCTGATTCTCGCTAGACCTTAAGGGAGGTAGTGCATTATATGAGATAAAGGAGGTCCAACGTGGGACCATTGAATATAGTTCCTAGTAAGGTAATGCATTATGGGAAATGAACCTCAGTCCTTCATGGGGCAAGCCCAGTGGCTGCTGAGACTAGAGGCCTGGTGCCTTATGGGACAGGGAGATCTAATAGATTATGGAATTGTGGCCTAATGCATGATGGGACATGGGGCCTGGTGCATTGTGGGATACAGAGAACCAGAGTACTAAGGACTGTTATTGTGACAGAGATGCTCATATGATAAAGAGATGTAGCAATCTTGTGAATTATGGTATGTACAAGGTCTTCCTGTGATGGGATACTGGGACACAAACACAGGTCACACACACAATGGTTCCCGGGTCTTGGTACATTGTGCATTAAGGGACAACATGACAGATACAGATTTAGTGTATGATGGGACATGGAAGGCCAGTGTACTGTGAGATGCTGGGAATCCAGCACATGGCTAATGCATGATTGTAGGTGGACTTGCAGTATACCTTGTGGACATAGAAGGCCAGTTCATAGGTGACACACAGTGGGACAGACAAAAGTGCAATGTGCTGTGGAACTTGGAAGGCCATTGTGTTGTGAGAAGATGAGGTCAGTCTCAGGACTTGAGACATGATGGGACATAGAACACCCTGGGGAAGGAATGAGGGCCCCATGGGACCCTGCCCCCTGCCCTCTGCAATCCAGCTCCCCCTCCACCCCCAGCCCAGTCCTGCAAGCCCAGCTGCGTCTACACTCCTCTCCCCAGGAGCTGGAGCGCCAGGCCTTGGCCAAACACGTCAGGGCAGAGGCCCTGAGCTCCACACTTCGGCTGGCCCAAGACGAAGCCCTGCGGGCCAAGAACCTGCTACTGACGGACAAGATGAAGCCGGAGTGAGGAAGGAGGCTGAGGGCATGGGAGGAGGGTGAGGTCTTCGGGAAAGGGCCTAAGGTCATCCCCTCCTTCCAGCCCAGCACCCCGCCCCCTAGCCTTGCCCACACCAACGTCCCGCTTTCTGTCACTGCAGGGAGAAGGTGGCCGCTCTGGACTATCTCCACTTGAAGATGTGCTCCCTCCATGATCAACTCAGCAAGCTGCCACTTGAGGGGTCCACGGGGACAATGGGGGGAGGAAGCAGCAGGGGAACTCCTCAAAAACATGGGGGCCCGGCCCCCAAATAATAAAAGGCCCCTCATGCTGACATGAATTCTGTTTCCTTTTTGGCCCTAAAGAAGGGCTAGTGAGTGACTTCTGTGCACACCTAGTCACTTGATCCTCAGCTAACAGGATGTCTTGGTTTCCAGAGAGACCCTAGTGGTGGTACGCTTCTTTGAAAGGGAGGTAGGGGGTAGAAAGGAGCTACTGTGGTACATTTTGGGACTGTCAAGCCAACATGTTTTAGGGTGATTTTTGCTAGATGGTTGTATTAGTCTAAACTATTATCTTGAAATTTAGCAGCTTAAAACAACCCAAGGTCTGAGGATCAGGAATCCAGAAGCTTACGTGCTTCTGGCTTGGGGTCCTCATGAGGTCTCAGCCAAGATGACAGCTGGGCTGCCATCATCCTGAAGTCTCAGTTGGGGGGTGGAGGATCCACTTCCAAGAAGGCTCGTTTACATGGCTCTTGGCTGGAGGCCTCAGTCATCCCCCATGTCAGCCAACTCCCCCAACAGCAAACAATCTAAGAGTCCAAGAAGGAAACCACAGTGCCTTATGTGACCTGCTCTCTGAAGCCACTTATGACCATTTCCCTTTTTTATATTCATTAGAAATAGTTACTTACTCCAAACCACGTGTAAGTGGAGTATTGAAGAATTTGTGGAAGTCTTTTGGAGAGAAAGTCAATTTGTGGACATTCCACAAATAATAGCCACAGCAATAATGCTATTTTTAAACTATTAGTTGAAGTATAACACTAACTCAGAAAAGTTCATAAAATGCTGAATTATTATGAAGTGAGCATGCTCATGAAACAGCCACCAAGATTTAGGAACTGAGCCTTACCAACCCCTCTGAATCTCCTCTCATGCCACCTCCCGATTAGTATACCTTCCCTCCACCACAAAGGTAACCCTTATTCTTCTAATGTCATTGTGATAGGACAAGAAAATAAGTATAAGGATTGGGAAGGAAGAAAATGATCATTATTCTCAGATAACATAATTTTGCGTATAGAGAATCAGAATTCAATAGAACCTGTAAATGACTAAGATTAAGAGAGTTTAGCAGGGAAGTTGGATAAAAGGTAAATTTAAGAAATCTATTCCTGAATGCAAGCTGATAAAAAGGTAGAAAATGAAAAAATTTTTAAATACTCTATTTCCAAGTAGCATAAAACTCATAAATAAACCTAGGATTCTAACAAGAGATGTGCTTTTCCTTTCCATGGAAAACTTGAGAGAAGTTAAAGACCTCAATAAATGAAAGAATGTACCATATTCATGGCTTAAAAGGCATTATTATAATGATGTTACTTTATAGATTTTGATTTACAGATTCAAAGCTGGCAGAGTGGAGATTTATTAAGATGGCTTCACTTGTGTCCACAAGATGAAGAGATCTTGGGGACCAAATCACTCAGAGGAATGAATAGTCATCCTCATTTTATAGGGAAAGAAATGGGCTCAGAGAGGAGAAATTATATAAGGATACATACTTAATGGGTGATTCCAACACATTTGTCTGCCCCTAAGCTTTCAGTTTCCTCCTAGAGACAATTCAGATGGGAGTTGTGGAGTGGGGAATGGGTGAAGTTGGGGAAAGGTGAGGAAATGGTCAAATCTAAGTCCTAAAGGTGGTTACTACTAGGGTCAAGTAAAGGGTGGGGTTAGATTTATCACTACCATCAAAATTTACATTGTTCTAGAGACACTGACCAATGCAATATGACATGAAATGAGCTTTAATAAGCATTGTAAAGGGAGAGAGGATGATTTTTTATTTGGAAAAGCCAAAGGAGATCCCTTGATAAACTTTTAGAATTATAAAGGGAATTCAGAAAAGGAACTGTGCACAAGATAAATGTATAAAGAATAATTCTTTTCCTATTTAACAATTATAAGATCATCTATTATGTGCTTGCAACTTGTTTCCTATTTCACCTGTAGAAATAACTCAGCAAGGCCATTATGAAGTCATTTCTTCAGAGGGTAAAAATGATTTGCCCAGTGTCATACAGCTTATGTGTTGCAACTAGGATTCAATCCTATATCCTTCTGGCTCAAAATCTTTTGCTCACTTAATGTATTATGCAACTTCTTAATGGTGGGAAGCATTTGGCATCTCCTTGGCCATTTCCTGACCAAACGCCATTTTACATGCTGAGCTGAGCTAAGTTTCTGTTTCCTTGCCTTCAGTCTTAAGTTTCTATTTCTTTGTCTTTAGTTGCCACTTTCCTGTCAATCAGCTAGTTCTAGGGACCTCCTATGCTCCCTCCTCAGGGACCAATGGTCTTTGCCGTCTTTGTCTCCTCAAGGACCAATGGCTGAATGCCTAGTTGCAGCTTGTTCTTGCGATATTACCCGCTATATAAACCCTGGAATTTCCCTCAATAAACGAGACTTGATCAGAATCCTGTCTTGTCTCCATTCTTCGCGTTTCTTGTCCCCCCAATTCTCACTGCCCCTTTCAGGTCCAGGTTCGATCTATCCCGTGGGCCGGGACAGATGGTGCCTGAACAGGGACCTGAACATGGGGGAAAAGCAGTGAAGAACGCTGAACTGGAAGCCGGCATAGGGATTGCAGAATAGAGGACACCGTGAGGGAGCCTGCCTCGCCGCCAGAGCCTCGGTAAGTGATCAGCGATTATGGGACAAGCAATCAGTGAGCATGAAGTATTTGTAGAAGGGCTAAAAGGTGCTTTAAAAACGCAAGGAGTAAAGGTTACAGCAAAACAATTGTTAAAATTTTTTGAATTTTTAAAAGAGGTTTGTCCTTGGTTCCCTCAAGAAGGAACCATAGACGAAAAAAGATGGAAACAGGTGGGAGA
>PVKY010002482.1:0-25395 GCA_004027775.1 Bradypus variegatus | reverse complement strand
AGGTTATTTTTATAAGCAAGGCTGGTGAGGTGAGTGTGTGTGCACACGTGTGTGCAAGGGTGAGCGGGGTGTGTGGGCAGGTGGATGCTTGGGGCACGTACATGTGCTGTGTGTGTGGCCATGTGGCCCCTGGGAGGAGGTGAGAGTGGGCTTGTGCAGGTTTGCACGTGTGTGTGTGTGCGCATACATGTGACACAGATCTGGACACACAGGTATAATGTGTGCACCCCCTGAACCACCCTCCCCATGAAGACAGGGACTTCTTCTCTGTCTCACTCACTCCTATTTCCTGGGTGCCCAGACTGGCGTCTGCCCCATAGTAGGTGCTCAGTCGTTCCCTACTGTCTCCCTGGTGTCTGGTCTGGTGCCTGGCACACAATAGGTGCTTCATGCTTCCTTTAAATGAATGAACGAATCAATCAAGCCCAGTTGTTTCTTCCTCCAATGCAATCCTCAGGTCTGACTGCTTTTCTGCACCCTGCTTCCATCACCCCAGTCCAAGGACTATTGTGCCTGGCTCATTCCACGGTTTCTTTTCCTCCATCAGCCCCTTGAGCTCATGGTCCATGCAGCAGTCGAGGGGATCTTCTTAAAACTCAACTTGCAGCAAGCCACTCTCCTGGTTGACAACAAACAACCCAGTAGCTTCCCATTGCACCTGGATCAGAGCCCAAACTCCGCCCTGGGACGGACAAGGTCCTGAGTAGACTAGAACCTAACTACCTTCTTTCCCACCGCCCCAGCTCTGCTCCCCATCTCTTCCGATCTTCCCAGGGGCAGCCTGTCTCTGCCTCAGGGCCCTTGCATATACTGTTCCCTCTGCTCCCCACACAGCTGACACCTGCCCTTCCCTTGGGTTCAGCTTCAATACAGCATCTCTTCAGGAAGGCCTTCCCTGCCTTCTGCACCCTGGGATTTTCCCAGCACAGCTTTGGATCCGTCAGAACATTCATCACAGCACGTGAAAATTCCATGTATTGGTCTCTCTGCTAGACCGTAAACTCCAGAGAGCAGAGCTACACCTGTTCGAGTCCACGGAGCACCCCAAGTGGCCTCCCTGGTGCTGGGTGAGTAGTGGGTGCTCATGAAGTGTTAGCAGATGGCAGGTGAATGAGTGTGTGTGCAGAATGCCCACCTGGGGGAAGGTAAGGCCTGCAAACAGCCAAACAATTGATTAGACCGAGCTGGGAAAAAACCACACTTCCCACACAACCATCCCTCCTTCCCAGTGTTGCCGATCTCTGCACCTCGTCTGCCATGTGTGTTTAATGGGACTCCTGATTTCAAAGGGAAACTTTCTATCACTATTTTGAATTGAAAACTTGCCATTTATGAAAAGTAACAATTAAAGTAGACCAGGTTAGAAATGCAAGTGTCTTTAAAGTCTAGCTGGCTACGGTGGCTTGCTCTGAGGCTCTTTTGTGCCTAGATTGGCTCCCTCTGTTAGATGTTAAGAACACAGCAGCCTCTGGCGGAGGCTTCCTCCTTGCTGTAATACACGAATTAGAAGAGAATTACGGGGACTGAACCGTCTTACCTGACGTGCAATGGTGTTTACGTCTTGCAATCACTCTGCAGGATCTGCTTTCCTGCCCAGAGCTTTCCCGTCCTGGGGAACGAGCTAAGCCACCTTTCCAAACCCCCAGCCCTGAACCACATCCCAGGAGGCGTCTTTGGGTCCAGATGGCCAGCTGGGGGCCACTGTCTTCCACTCTCGGGGCCCCCGTTTCCTCTTCTGGCACATGGGGGTGCAGATCCCGCCTACGACTGCTGGGTTCTCCAGCAAGCAGAGAGGGTGACACGGAATCTCAGCAGACACTCCCCTCATGCCTAGGGGCAGGGTTCTTGGCTGCCGTCCTTCCTGAGCTTTAGTTGCTTCCTGGGATGGTTTGGAATTTTAATTTTTCTGCCTTTGTCTGCGAGGGGGAAGCATGGGCCTCTTTACATAATTTTCATTCCGTGAGACTGGAAAGGGATCTGCACAGGTGTTTTTTTGGAGGGAGAAGTGGGTGCTGGAAGCCCTGGGGCAACTGTCATTGGCAGAAGGCCAGATGTGCCTGCTTTGCAGACGGACAGAGGGAAAGGAGCGTGGCGCCATTACTGAGTGCCTACTGTGTATCTGGCTGTGTACTAGCTGCCACACATATCCTAACTTATTAACTCCTCCAGAGGACCCAGGAGGCAGTTACTGCTGCACTCCATTTTACTGATGCGGAAACAGATTCAGAGAGGGAAGCTTCCTGCCCAAGGTCACACAGCTGGGAAGTGGCAGAGTCAGGATTCGAACCCAGGTCTGCCTGGCTCCAAATCATGTGGCCTTAACTGTGTAACCACTGTGCTTTTAGCCTTCTTTTCAAACAACAACAGCGGCACTTGCAGGCATAATAATAATAATACTCCTTCCATTTGGAGAGCTCTCCCTGGTTCACAGAGGGCTTTGGGAAGGTGGGGGAGGCCCAGAGAGATGAGGCGACTTGTCCAAAGTCACACAGCATTTCTGCCCCCTGCCTTGCGGCCCCCCAGCCACCCCACCCCTCTCTTGCAACAGCTGTTTCTTGTCATCACCTGTCACTCCTCCAGCCTGCAGAAGTCTGTCCTTACCTGGAGAATCTCACCCTGACCCATGGGGGCCTGCACCCGAACCCCACCCAACAGGGCCAGCAGTAATACCTCAGTGCCCAGGAACGTGCAAACACTTGTTTCTGAGCCCCCCGCTTGCCCCATGGCAGGGGACCCAGGTGGTCATGAGGGCTTGAGATGTTATTTCCCACAGAGGAGGCATTTGATAGGAAAATCATCACTCTGGTCCAGAACTCCATTTTCTTCTGTCCTTAAAGTGACTCTCTGGGGAGGAGGCAGGAAGGGGTGTGTCCTAAGGCTAAGGCTTCCACCAGGTCACCTTCGGGCATTCGGGGCCTCAGTGGGGCAGCCAGGCTCCTGGCTTCTCTGTCTGTTTCCAGCGATGAGAACTTGTGCTTCCTCCCCTCCACACCGTCAGCTGCGGTGGTCTCCCCCATCCTCTTTGTGCCTCACCTCCCCTGGCCCATCTCCACTGGCTCTGCCACTCTTTCTTTCTGCCTCGGTCTTGCTTGTGGTCCTTGTCTCTCTCACACTTTCTCTCTGTCTCGCTGTCTGTCTGTCCATCCTGTTTTACTGCTTTTCTGTTTCATTGCTTCACTCCCATTTCATCTCAAATCCTGGGCATTTTACCCCAAAAGCTAGAACAGAAAAACAGTTGTAAAGGACATAAACCATGGCTACACAATAAACCCAGGTTTTACTAATTTTGGGGGGTGGGGGTGGCAAGGTGGGGGTGGGAGGGGCTACTCAAGGGGAAAAAATCCATAACAAATAAAATAAACATTCTATAAATTGAGTGAAAGATGAGAAAAAAAAGGAAAACTCCTAAGACATTAAAAAAAATTTTTAAACCAGTTTTGAGTCCAATTCTCCCTGGGCTCCTCGTCTGAGAAGTGGGAGAAAGACCACCCCCCTCCCCCAGGACCAGAGGTGAGATTGCTCGGGAAGAGGCCGACGGTTGGGGGTGTCCGCGGTGTTCCCCTGCCCTCCACTCACACCAAAGTAGGTGTTCAATGGGTGGGGTCAGCTGTGTGGCCTTGGACAAGCTACTTGCTCTCTCTGAACCTTAGTTTCCTCATTTGCAAAATGAGGACAGATTGTGGGAGCTGGCCCTGCCATCCGAGAATGTCTCTCTCCTGGCTCTGGAACATGGTAGAGACGTGGGGAATGAAACGGGGTATAGCTGAAGTTCACAGTAGCCAACTGGGAAAGGAGCTGGGGGTGGGGTGGGGGGTGGGCAGATAAACCTTCTTGGCCTGGGGTGGGGCAGGGGCTCCTGATGGGCAGCTCTGAGCACCTCTTCCCCATGCCTCCAGCCCTGGGTTCAATTCCACTCCACCCCTGATTCTCATCTCCTGCTCCCTCCCCCTGGCTGCTTCCCCTCCAGCCGCCATCTTTGCTCTTTCTCAAGATCTGCCCACCTTCTTCCCACCTCTGGGTCTTCCCTCTAGCTGTTCCCTCTGCCTGGAACACTCCGCCCACTGCTCCTTCTTTGCCTGATGCTTCAGGCTTCCACTCCAGCTGCCTCCCAGAAGCCTTCCTCAACCCCCAAACCTAGATCCTGTCCCACGTGAAACTTCTTTGGCATTTCCTCCAGGGTATCTCCGTCTGTTAGGATTGTGGTGGCTGTTGACATAATACCACGTGCTCAGTAAACAGCCAAGCGAAGGCTGGCACCTCCTACAGGCTTGGGCTCAACCCAGGAGAAGGAGCACAGAAATAAGGTAGTGAGCTCCCCACGAGTTCCAGGATGATTTCCAGGCTGGAGGTGGGGTGGGGGGCACAAGGTGGCAGCTCAGGGAGCCCCCACCTCTCCCCCCAGTGCCCCTGCTCTGCCCAGGACACTGTGCACCAACCAGGGAGCAGTTTCAATTCTCACCTCAACTCCAGGAGTCAGATTTTTATTCCAGTTCTCCAGATGAGGAAACAGAGCTCAAGTCACTGCGCCTAGTCACAGCCAAGAATTACCTGATGGTTCTTTTGATGGGCCAGTCTCCACATGCTCTTCAAGCCACCTGGCTGCCTCCCAAGGTTAGCAGGGAAGTCATTGGGTCCAGTCCCCTGCCTCGGTGTTCTCTGTAGTTTGTGCCCCAGGTGCAGAGAGATTACGGATTGTGCCCAAGCTCACAGGGCAAGCTGCTAGGGGTCGCGGCCAAAGCCCAGAGGCCCTTCCTTTTCCCCACTCCTGCCCCAGGGGCTGGGACTGGGCTGGCTAGGATTCCACCGGGAGGCCCCCTGGCCCCCGCCCCGTCCCCATCCACCCAGGGCCCCCCGGCGATCGCGACATTGGCTGGGGCGCCCGGGCCGCTATTTCAGCCGCCGCGCCCGCCGTGGGTGCGCACAGTTAATTAGCAGGTCTTGGAAAGTTCATCAATAATAGATCTGGTGGCGGCTGCTGATTGCCGGCGCGCGGCGGGCGGGCGCGGGCCCGTAAATCAGCTTGACGGGCGGCTGACCACGCCGGGGGCCGCCGCGCACGCCCTCTGGCTCTGGCCTGGCGCGCGGAAAGGGCCGCGCCGGGCCATGGACTTGGTAATGAGGCCCGGAGCGGGCCCGGGGGCGCGGCCAGGTCCCGCGTGGGAGCGGGCGCTGAGTGGGTGGGGAGATGAGCTGCAAAGCCGCAGGAGATCTGTTTCTCTGCGCTCTTTTCTCTCTCTCCATTCCCCTTGCTCCTCGTGTCCCTCTCCATAGTCAATCTGATTCATGAGTGGCCTCCTATGCCGTGCCCTGCTCGTCCTCCGTGTCCCCTGAGCCCCTCTGCACCCCCACTGCACTGAGCTGGCCCACGCGGGATCCCAGCTGTGCACACCGGTCCTCCCACCCCACCCCACCCCACCCCATTCCCCTCCACTCAAGCCTCTCCCCTCGCCAGCCTGGGCTCCATTTCCCCAGCCATTGCAGGCCCCTCTTGGGTCAGGGTTCAAACCCACCTGTGAATTGCTAGGTGCCCCTCCGAAAAGGAGATAATGCAGGAACTCCCATGATCGGGTTCATGGGCTGATGGGTAAATAGGCCATGCAGTGCCCCTGACAGTAAGTGCCCCAGCAATGCTAGCTCCGCCGCCCCCAGCTCATGGGAGGCTGCACTGAGCCCTTGCTTGCGACATGTGCCAACCCCGCTCCCCCGGCATTCCCCTCATTCTCCTGTGCCTGAGAGCCTGCCCTCACTCTGCGCATGCCCACATGTGTGCCATCCACACACTTGATTACATTTGCATCATGCACGTGTGTATATATGTTGGGAACACGTGTCCACCCGTGCCTTGTGTGCACTTAGGCAGCCCTTTGCCACTCTTACTTAATATCTTTCAGGCTGCAAAGCAATGCAACAGCTCATGCTCATGCCCATATGCACACAGAATGCTGAATACATGTGGACATGGCACACCCGTGCATGGACCTGGCATGCACACATATGCACACTCTGAGTGCAAGCCAAGCTGACGTCCCAGGAAACACTCATGTTTCACATTACTTCATTGAGCTGTCCCAGGGTCAACTCCCCAGGCAGGGACTTCACACCCATGCATATCTGATTATGACCTGATCAGGGGGAACAGCTACTCTGGGGACCCAGTTTTAGGATCTGAAGGAGGAGCAGGAGTTAATTCTGCAAATATAGTTTGGGGAGAAGAGCATCATGTGCAAAGGCCCCGTGGCAGGAGGAAACAGGCAGGATAGGGACTTAGAGATGCCACTGTGGTTGCTGTGGCCACATTCTCCGGCTTCCCCCCAAGCCACTCTGGATTACAGGCAGTTTTGTAACAGTGCTGAGACGGATTCAGAGGCTCTTGCCCAACCTTGCCAAGCTCCTCGGATCCATGTCTCCCAGCTCGCCTCCACCCAGTTTTAACCACAAAATCCTCCTCCAAACTTCAGCACCTCTTCCCCTGCCCCACAGAGAGGCTCAGGTCTCTGTGGCCAAATCCAGGGACCTCAGCTTTGGTGAAAGTCAGGCTGATGAAGGGTGGGCTGGGAGGGGGGACGCCGGCCATAAATCTCCAGCGAGTTGCCGTTGGCAGCTCTCTGCCTGCTCTGTGAGGCTGTGAAACTTTACTAGAGTGGGAGCTGCTTCCCATCACAGTGTGGCCACGCGGGCTTAGAGGCCAGTCCTCAGCAGCCCTGTCACCTGCCAGCCTGTCCCGTCCCAGGGCTCATCCACTCTACCCTACTCCCCAAGAGACCGTGGACTGGCTAGGGCAGGCACTTTACAGTTTAGGAGTTAATTCTCTCTCACTTCTTAAGGGGTCTTCCAGATCTCCCTGGGCGGGAATGCCATGCTCATTGGATGAATGAGGGCCCAGGCTCAGAGAGCATGTGCCATCTTTCTAAGGCCACACAGTGGGTTAAATAGAAGTGGCAAACTAGAATTCATGACTCCTGGGTCCTATAACAAAAAAGTTTTTATTTTTTCTTTTACTTTCTCTCTTTTCACATGTCCTTACCCACCCACCCAACCACCCATTCTTCTTTCCTTCCAACCATCTGTCTTCTAATTCGCCCACTACACACCCACTCACCCTTCCATTCATCCAGCCACCCACCCATCCAGCCACCCACCTACCTTTCCTTCCTTCCATCCACCCTTCCATTTATCCATCCATCCATCCACCTACTCACCCACCTTCCTTCCTTCCACCCATCCATCCATCTACCCACCCACTCACCCAGCCACCTTCCTTCCTTCCTCTCATTCATCCATTCAGTAGACTTTGTGGAATGCATACTATATGCACAGCACTGGGAATACAGAGCTAAATGAAACACATCTCTCTCCTCAAGGAAACATAAACGGCCATGATGTTGAAGCAGACGGTCAGCAAATATCCCCAATGCACCCGCTATGGAAAGCTGCAAGCATAAACAACAATGGCTGCAATAATCCATCTACCATTGCTTCTCTACCCTGTTTTGTTGAGGACTCACTGCATGCCAGAAACTGAGAGGTATCCTATAGTCATCCTAAAATTTGCATTGTGCCCTTGCTATGTTCCAGGCCTTAGATAGTCAGTTGAATGTATCACCTGTTGCAGTCTTGTGAAGTCTGAATATTTTGACTCTTGTTTGGGAAATAAGGGAATCAAGGCTGGTGGGATGGGGAGGTTGAGGGGTGCAGTGGGACCCAGGTAGGGCATGTGGGACTCTGTCCCAGGGTGGTGGAGGAGCAGAGGCTTCTGGGAAGGGCTTGCGGCCAGCACCGGGCAAGTTCAGCCTGGCTGCGGCCTGCACAGGAAACATCTTTGCCCGGCAAACAGGATGGTCGTTTGTGGCCCGAGCCTTGGGGTACATGGGGGTGGGGATAAGAGGGGCCCAGAATAGCTCCTACTCTCCCTGGGCCCCTGCCTTCCCTGTGTCCTGGCACCCTCCCTTCCTGGCCCCTGCCAGCCATTCTGCAGTCCCCCGAACCCCCCCCAGTGCCCACAGCTGGGAACCTTCACCAGTGGGGCCACTTCCTCTGAGCCTCCCACTCAGAGAGGGGGAGTGGCTGCCCCACATGTCCCCACCAGTGCTCAGGGACCCATCCACGAAACCCAGCTTCCAGCTCCAGGCCCAGGTACTTTTGGGATCTGGGGGTTGCATTGGGGGCTCTTCCCTGGGGCAAAGCTACCACCTGGACAGAATGTAGATCTTCCCTGCACCCCATCCACTCACCCATTGGGGAGCAGCTGTGACAGACCTTTTCTGGAATGCTTCCAAGGCTCAAAGGGCAGCAGCTCTCGTGGTGGGTGGGGTCTTTGGCATGGTGCACGGTGACACACAAAGAGGAGAGGATGTGGTGACCCAGCCTGCACCCCGAGCTCAGCTGTGCCATCTTGGCCTCTGACAAAGTCTGAATCTCATCCATCTTAAAGGCCACCCCCCATGTGAAATGCCAGTGCAGAGATGAAAAGGATGCTGGCAGGGCTGCCCGGGCCAGAGGTGGGGGGAGGTGGGCACACCAGGCACCACTCCAGTTCCAGAAGCCCAGGCCTGCCTGCTGTGCAACCCTGGGCAGAGAGAACACCATCTCTGGGCTTCACAACAGAGCTGGGGCAGATAGCAACAGGGGGTTTCTTCTCTGGAACTTTGTGAAAGGATGATTTTAAGATTCTATTCCCCTCAGCCTCTATGAGGTTATTGCACAAATATTCTGGTTCTAAGAGTCTATGTTTCTCAGGCTCCATCTTTCCAGAACTTTCTAAACCATGAGCACCAATGAGTGTTCTGAGAGATGTTGCAGGGTAAGCTAAGCTCTGAGAGGGCCCATGACGCCCCCTACTCGTACTTTAGAATGGCCCCTCTGCTCAGGCCTTGCCCCTGCACCCCCAAACTTATTTACACTTTAGTTTATCAGTAAGCAAGTGCTTGCCATGAGAAAAGGGTGCTCTCACAGGCCTTGGCTGACCTAGAAGGCACTCCCATGCTTGAGGTGGAACAGAATTCCTCCCTCCTTCCCTCCTCTCTCCCCTTCTCTCCCTCCCTCCCTCCCTCCCTCCTTCCTCCCTTCCTTGTTTCTCACACTCACTTTTTCATTCCTTCACTCCTTTATACAATCCTTTATTCATTCAACAAACACAACACAGAGCTACTGTCGCACACATGCCCCCCATGTATGCGCACACACACAGGACATGGACTTTACTATGGACAGTGTAAGAACGACCCAGGACCCTTTTTCAAGAAGGTGTGATGTATCAGAAGGGGCAGGTTCCTTGGCATCATCCAGATCCCAGGTAACATCCCCACTCCACTTCTGGGCTTTGGACCTTGGGTACGTCACTTCACCTCTCTGGGCCTCAGTTTCTTCACCTAACAAGTGAGGATCAGGGGTGCTTCCCTGCTGCCTGGGGGTTGCATTAGGGATCTTGGTGAGACACGGCCACCAAGGTGGGCTGCTATTTGGGCAGACTGACAAGGCACCAGGTGGCAAGGGGCCCACTCTGGGAGCCAGGGAGGGACCTTGGCCCCTGGGTCCCAGCCTCAAAGCCCCGGGTGGCTGTCGGAGGTGACTTCCTGGGCCGCTGATGCCACGAAGCTGGGTGTGAAATCTGGGCGCACACGGAGCAGCCGAGCAAGGGCTGGGCAGGCGCCGACAGTCCTTGATATGCTTTTGAGGTGTGTAATTAACTGTAACTGAAATATTATTTGATCTTTTATGTGGTAAATCAAATTGGGTTGTGTCAGACATGAATACATCCACACCGGCCCGTTTCTGCAGGGGGGCGGCTTGTCCCCGGACTCCCCACTCCCCCTTCGACTCCCCACCCTGCCCCCTTCTCCACGGTGGAAACATTATTCTCTCCTTTTAAACTTTTCCCTTTGTCTGGTTGTGAAAGGCCCCATTGTCCTGGGGGAAGGGGCAGGAGGGGGCTGGGGCCCAAGTTAAGGGGCTGCAGGGTGGGGGTGGGGGGTCCCTACCCAGGAGGGGCCTGGGGCCGAGGAGCTGAGCGTTTTGAAGCCCTACAGGGTGCATTTTAATCCTCAGCCCAGTCCCTGGCCACCAGGTGACCTTGGGCAAAGCACTTTACCTGTCTCGTTGAGCCTCAGTTTCCCCACTTGGGTTCTGTTTGGGTTTGCCGATACTGCCATTATGCAAAATAGCAGAAATGGATTGGTTTTTATAAAGGGGGTATATTTGGTTAAAAGTTACATTCTGAAAGCCATAAAATGTCCAAGGTAAGGCATCAAAATAGGGTACCTTCACTGAAGGATGGCCATTGGTGTCTGGAAGCATCCGCTTGCTCCCAGGTGTGTCAAAACGATGTTCTCCAAAACGTTGCTCTTGGGGCATTTTGTCTTCTCTTAGCTGAAGCTGTTCTTCAAAATGTCTCTCTCAATTGCTCTCCAAAATGTCACTCACAGCTGCTCTGCATCTGGGCCCGTGTGGCTCTATTTAAAGTACTCCAGTGATCCCATAAAGACCCAACCTGAATGGGCATGGCCATATTTCCATGGAAACACTCAATCGAGAGGTCAGACCTGAATCAAAGCTATCGCTCATAGTTGGGTGGGTCATGTCTCCATGGAAACGCTCAATCAGAAGGTTCCAACCTAATCAATGCTAATATGTCTGCCCCCACAAGATTGCATCAAAGAATATGGCTTTTTCTGGGGGGACATAATATATACAAACCAGCACAGTTTCCACCTGAGGATTAGGGATACTCTGCAGAGCACTGGCTGGCAGGCCCCTCTGGGGATCACCTTGTATCGGTGATGGGCAATCACAGCTCCAATGGTGGAATTTGAGGGACCGGCAGTTACTTTTAGGCATGGGTGACCCTAAATCCATTCCCAGCAGGTGACCTGGGTTCTGACCTTTTCCTCCAGAGAAGCCAAGAAGGGATAGATAGGGGGACATTGGTGATGGTGGTGGGGGGTGGGCACAGCCTCATGGTTACAAACAGAAGCTTTGGAATAAGGCAGGTCTGCATTCTAGTTGTGCCTCTGCTGTTTTACCAGCTATGTGACCTTGGCCACATCGCATGACCTCTCTGAGCCTCAGTTTACTCATCAGTAAAATTAAGGAAGGCACCTTAATCTTAACTTTGCATATTCTATTCCACCTGCTTGGGATGCCCTTCCCTCCCCTCTCCTCCTAGCTTATGCCCACTCATTTGTCAGCTCTCAGTGTAGATGTCACTTATTCATAGGGGTATCTTTGCTCCCCCAGGCCCCCTCTCTGGACTTGTGGTTTCTGCAATGTCTGAGCACCTGGAACAGCATCAGGCACAGAGTCAGTGCTTGGGAAGCTGCAGCTGTGATTATACCTTGCAAACTCAGTTTCCGCCAAGTGCCTCCTTCCGCACACGAACCCCTGGCTGGGCAACCTGGTGCCAGGTTCAAGACCCAGAGATGGACAAAGGAACACAGTGTGAGCTGGGGCCAGGCCAGAGCAAATATCTGACAATTAAAAAAAACAACAACAACAAAAAAGGAAGCACAATTATTGCCTGAATTTCCAATAGTTACCTGACTGGGTGAGATGATTTTTGAGAGTGCTGTTATCTCACTACCAGCTTCTGGGAAGGGCCTGGGCTTTGATGTTTCCCCAAGCCTCTACAAAAAAAAATCAAAAAATATATTTTTGGGTTGGTATACAGACAAAGAATTACTTTTAGATATTACAACATTTTCTTTGAAAAGTTTATTTCTCTTGATTTTAAAAGAAATGTTTTAAACATTCTCAGGGTCCCTAAAAGTCTTGTAGACTCCAGCCCCAGGCACTGTGTCTACTGCACAGAGGGGAAACTGAGGCTCAGAGGGGCACGGCCACTTGCTTAAGGACACACAGCCTGTTAACAAAGGAGCTGGACAAATCAAGGCCTGGAGTGAGGGACGGGGCTTACCCGGTTTGCCCTGCAAAGTGTGGGGTAGCCCTGCTGGGCCCCCAGAGTTTGCCCTGCCCAAAGCCCCCTCTGCCCCTCTGCCCTCTTGGGGTGGGGCTGGCTAGTGTCTGCTGTCTGCAAGACCTGCGGTGCCTGGGAGGGGTCACTTCCACCACCCCAAGCAGCCATCTCAGAGGCCCCCTCCCACCCTCCGTTTCTGCAGTGGTGGGGCTCCCTATCCCACATCTACCCCAACTCTTTACTGAGGGGCTTGGGCTGAAAGCCATTGTTGGGGGTCCAGCCACAGGGACCTCTTAGACTGCCGCTTTCCCACCTTGGTCACTATGGGTCAGCGCTCCTCTAGGACTAGACCCCACCTGGGGCAGGAGAGATGCCACTGGGTGTGGCACAAAGGGCACCTGATAGCCTGCATCAGGCAGAGAGAAAGGGGCTTCCTTCCAGTTCTTCAGCCTCCTGGTAGCACCTGGGAGAAAGTCTCCAGCTGCGTCTCAGCTGGGTGCTAAGCGGTCTTTATCGCTTTTCTCTAAGGCTTGCTAATCCCCCTTTGTAAAGCCTGGGGAGGGGCAGGGCCCACAGCCTCAGTCTCTAAGTTAACGGTATCGCCTTTTCTTCATTTTTCTGGCTTCTTTTTATTTATGGCATGCGATGCTGGTTTCCCACTTAAGGTGTGATAAAAAGTTTCCTTTAAAAATAAGTTTATTTACGCGAAAGAAGGAAGTCCATGTAGAGAAAGATACTAAGTAGATAGTGGCAGAGGAAGATCCAGGGCAGAAATCATGTTGGGGGCCTTGGAAGCTAATGAAGTTTGGAAAATCTGCTGGAGGCCATCAGTACTTATGGTCTGATTTTACTTGGGGGCTCAGCCAGGGGCAATGACTTGCCCAAGGTCATACAGTAAGTCAGTGTGATTCCAAAACCTGATCAGGTCTTGGGTGACTCCAAAATCCATGCTTTCGTTCCAGGGATTGTTAACATTTTTTTGGAAGTCAAAACCCTCTTGGAGGACTGTTTCTTCAAAAAAAAAAAAAAAAAAAGCTCATGAGTATGTGGGCATGATTTTGCCCACTATATCTGGGGTTTGGCAATTTAGGCTCCGAAGCCCAATTCTGCAAACACTCTGCCACTGGGTCCTCCAATAATCTTTGCCACTGTATGATGGCAGAGGATTTCCCTGGCTGTGATTCCATCCCTCTCCTGAATAAGTTCAGAGTATCCCAGTAATTTGACCAGCCCCTTTCTTTGAGGACCACCATGAATGCAAGAGGAGGAGCTAAGGTGGTCGGGGAGTGGGGACCCTGTCATGTGGAAAGCAGGACTAAGGCTTGTGTCCACATGATCCCAGAAAGCAGTACAAGGAAACAGGCTTTCCTCATTGGAAGGAAGGTGTGCTCATAGCCACAGCTATCCAGCAGGGCTGCGTGAACAGGTAGTGATCTCCCCATCACTGGAAGTATGCAAGGAGAGGCTGGGAGACTTTGGGGTCCGAATTCCCTCTAAGGCTCCTCCTGCTTTAACAGATGTTGCCTATCATGTCCACGGGGCTTGGTGAACACATCTCAGGCCCTGAGGTCCGATAGGGCTGGGTTGGTGGCCCTCTCTGCCATGCTCCACACCTCCTCCCCTACCCCCTGCACGTTGACTTCCCTCACCTCCTACCTGGCTGGATATTTCTTTCCATCGTTATCGTTACCTCACATTATTTCTTATGCTGTTCCAGTTACCTATTGCCAGTAACAAACTACCCCATAACTTACAACCTCAACAATCACTCACTTGGCTTGTGAGTCTGCAATTTGGGTAGGACTCAGCAGGAATAACTCATCTCTGCTCCGAGCAACTCAGAGCATCTCTTCCTCTCCACCCAGGCCTCTCTGCAAGCTGCTTGGGCTTCCTCATCGCATGGAGGCAGGTTCCAAGAGACGGTCTCCCCAGAGGGCACAGTGGGCCCAGCCACCTTGGCATTGTCATGACCCGGCCTTGGAGGTCACAAAGCAATCAATGTGTTGGTCAGGCGGTCTCAAGGTCTGCTGTTTTCACGGGCGAGGGGACGCAGACTCCTCCTCTTATGGTTGGGATCAACTTCGGAAACAGTCATCTGCTTGGCACCTTTATTCGCAGCTCCATTTACTCTTCAAATCATGAGTGCAGGGACCGTTGTATCTCCAGCCTCTGTAACAACAGTGCCTAGCAAATGGTAGCTCTCCATAAATGCTTGCTGAATACATACATGGAGACATGAACAAAAAAAGAGGCAGAAATATATATATATATATATATATATATTAAAGAAAAACACAGAAAGAGGAAGAGACAGGGAGGCATAAAAGTCAGAGAGAGAGATGACAGACTTGGCAAGGTGAAGTTCAGACCTAGCAGAGGGGCAGCTAATGTCCAGCTGGACTCAAGGCAGAGAGGCCTGGGGGCCTCCGGCCAATTCCAGGGTCTCCAGCCTGTGAGCAGGGGTGGCATCAGCCCAGGGAGGGGGTTGCGGCCAGGGTAAGCTTTGCAAAGGCCCGCTGTGTCCCGGCACCGGGGCCCCCTGGGCTGGGCTGACGTGGCCCAGCCACAAATGCAGACATCCTCCCTCTGCTAGCAGTTTCCCTCGGCCGGAGCAGAGGCAACGAAGAGTAATGAAACCAAGGAATGCCAGTGACATTTTTCTAAAGAGGAAAAATATGGAGTTCCGAGTCAAACTGAAAGACGTATTGGGTTCGCGGCAAGGCTAGAGCTCACTTTTGAGAACAAACTGCCAGATAAGGGGCCCGATGAAGTCCCAGGAACGTCCATTCCCAGCCGGGCGTGATGCTGGCTGATGCTGTTTTGACTACAGAGCTTGCACTGATTTTGCTCTGAATCCTCAGTAGATGAAGACTTGTGTATCTCCTGGGACCATGATGGGTGAAGCCAGGCAGGCTCTTTGCAGCAAGCTGCCAAGGAAGCAGGACCAACGTAGACCTCCGGGCTGCGTGGCATTGGCTTGACCGAGGCGCAGCCCTGACATCGTCGGAATCATCTAGAAAATCAGTGGTGGTGCGAAGTGCCCAGCAGTTTCCCACATTCAGCTTCTCTCTCGGCCTGTGTCACATGCACAATCTTATTTCTAATCCTCGCAGCCAGACTGCTAAAAGGACTTGCCCAAAGTCACACCACTGGCCAGCGGCTGGGGCCCAAAGCAGACCCTGTTCTGAGGCCATCATGTCTAAATGTGGCCTTCTGGTTAGCAGAGCTTTCTGTTTAAGTGAGGTCATCATGGCCAGTCTTCCAGGTTCAGATGCCAACTTAAGAAACTGGGTTTAATACCCCGAGACCACTTTTCTACTGCATACATGGACCGCTGTGAGTCATCTGACCAACACGGTTTTCAACTTTTTTGTTTTTTGTTTCAGAGCATTTGCTTTGTGTTTAGTTGTGGACAGTTGATGTCTCCAACTCATTAGATCCCACACGGAGCTCACCCTGCACGAACCTGGCTCTCTTCTGGGGTTGCTGCTCTCACAAATTGCAGGACCACCTTGGTGTTTCCTGGAGGCCCCCTCGACTCCTCTCTCCCCCTCACTCCCAGACAGAACCATCATCAGGTCTTGGAGAAACTTCTTCCCAAATCTCTCTTGAATCCCTTCACCTCTCCCCAGCTCATTGTCACTGCCCTATTGATGCCATTATTTTCTCTGTTTGGGACAAGTGCAATGACCTCCCTTCATCCACTTTCACCTCCACGTGGCAGCCAGAGGCAACTCTCCTGCTCAAAACTCTTCTATGGCTCCCCTGTGCCCTTGAGTCCTAAGTTCTCATTGTTCCCCAGAAGGACCTATGTAGCCTGGACCCCACCCATCTCCCCAGCCCTGTCTCTCCCCCACCCAGCCTCCCACCCCACACTTGAGGTGATAAACTACCTTCAATTTCCAGAACCTTCTCTTTTCTGTCTTGTCCCTCCATCGTACATGCCCTGGCCCTTCTGCCTAGAAAGCAACAATAGATTGAAATGATCTGCTTTCTTTTCTGTCTCCTGTCCTAGGCTGGTTGCTCTTTGGAGACAGGGGCTCTGCTTTACTCATTTTTGCATCCCCAGCACCCCCCACAGGCCTTAGCCCATCGCAGGGGCTGGTGGATGCTCATTGAGTGACTGAATGACTTCACCTGTTGGTCAATCAAGTCCTCAGAAAAGTTGGTCGCAGCATTGGGGATGGCTAGCCATGGGAGGTCTGCATGGAACCCAGCCATGTGGAGATGAGCTATTCGGGACTTGGAATAGGTGAGCTTGTCATGAGGTTATGGCTGCTCAGGCAAGACTCTCAGGGTGCTCTATGAGCCTTGTTTGGGCGCAGTGACCAGAATCCTAACAGGGCAAAGCATCCATTGGAAGGTGAAATGGCTTGTGTGAAGACACAGAGACTTGAAAAGGAAATTGGCCCAGGATGGGAAGGGACGAGATATCAAACACCAAGCCTTCTCCGAGGCCTGTCTGAAGCCAAGAGCAGTGCAATATCAGAAAATTAAATTCTCAGACATCAAAGAACCTTTCGAAACATCAAACCCAAACCTCCATTTATAGGTGGGAAACAGAGGCTGGGATGGGAGGGGCTTGCCCAAGATCATATAGCAGAGCTGGAGTCAAAGGATGGGCCTCCCGATTCCAAGTCCAATGCCATTTTTTTGAGGAATAGGCTTGTAATGCATTCTGCACTCTGAGGGGGAAAGGAGAGATTTTTGCTTATGCAGAAGCATTTGGGGACTAAGGAAGGGAAATGGTGATTCCAGGGCCTGTTCAGACGACCTCTATTTCACCTAAAGCATGGGGGTCATGGATGCACAGAGAAACAAGCTGTCATCTATGGGGAAAAATCTTTGGTGCTGCATGTCCAGGCTGGGAGGGTGGAAAAAGGGGATGAAAGGGGAGTGACCTTTACAAATATCTGTGTCCCTTCCCTGCCAGCAGTGGCCAGGGCTCTCAGAACCAGGCAGCCAGCCACAGCCAGGGCTAACCAGGGGGCCTCCAGCTTCGAAAAGTGCTTTCTCTCTGTTATTTTTCCAGCTCTGTCCAGAAGGGCTGGGCGGGGCTGCTTCCAAGCCCAGGGATGATGGTAGTAACTATACATAAAAATCATTAACACGGATTGAACATTTCTGTCGAGCCTGGCTTTGCATGTTGTCAGCCTTACCTTATTTAATTCTTGGGATTAGGGTTCCATGATTCTCCCCATTTTCACAGGTGAGGAAACCAAAGTCCAGCTGTTGGCTGATTTTAACCCAGGTCTGCTGGCTTCAAAGCTCCGAGTTGTTATACTCCGAGTGTCATGGATGGTCCCCAAATAATAGCTTGGTGTGCTGTGTGCAGAGGCCTGTTGGGGCGTGCCCGGGTGTCTCAGTTCCGTGGTCTAAGATGTCGACAGGGCACAGTAACTGTTCCCAGACGCTTGTGCTCGTGAGAAGTCTAAGCTCCCCGGTAACGCACCTTTCAAGCCATGGTTCAGACGTGACTCTCCAGGGAAGCCTCTCCCACCACACACAAGGGTGGGCCACCCCCCTTCTCCCTCACAGCTCTGCCGATAAGGGTTTGTGGAGCATTTGCCTGATGTCTGTCCTCCTCATTAGACTTGAAACTCAAGAAGACCAGGGCTGCACCTGCTGATTCAATATTGTCACACACACTCACGCTCACATATACACACTCCCACAAAGTAAGCCAGTATATACAATGAGTAGGTTACAAGGGGGGAAGTGCTTTGAAAGGGTATTAAAAGGGCTATTATTTTATACTTTCCACACAATTGAGCCACATTCGTCATAGAAATATTAGGAAATCAAGGCAAGGATAAAACAAAAATCACCCTTTCCCCCAAACAGCCATTTTTACTACTTTGTTAAACAACCTTTTTTTACCTTTTAAGCTATATACAGAGGTGTTGCATTGCCCAACTACGGCAGGCACCATTCATACTGTAGTTTAAATGATTACAGTTGTCCGGTGCACAGCCTGGGCAACTGTGTATGGCAACCGTGGATATGTGTATGTCTGTGTCTACCTGTGTTTTTTCTTTATAGAAATGACACCAAACTATATACGAAGTTTGAAAAATTGTGTTTCTCACTAAAAAAATTACTGTGATCATGTTTTGTGTTAGCAAACATTTCATTTTTAAGCCTTAAAAAACAATCATTCAAACTATTAGGCTGTTTTCCATCATGATCCTTTCAAAACAACACCACAGTGAACATTCTCTTTGGGCAGTTTTCCATTTCCATTTTTCAGATAAATTCCAGAAGTTTGAAGCAGCAGGGTATTTTATGTTAAACAATTTTCATACAAATTGCCAAATTGTTCTCCAGAAAAACTGTACAAATGTGTTGCTCCACTGATAATTCAGGAAAGGAAAGGGATATACAAATTTGACAAAAGGAAGAATAGAGAGGAGGAATAGAGAGGATGGTGGGGCAGCTTAGGGGTCTGTGGGGAAGGTTTTCTGTTTAGGAAGTTGAGAGATGAGCAGCCTGTGGGTAAGGACTCGACTCCAAGCCTGCTGTAATAAATCCACAGTGTCTTACCTTCTACCTGAGGCTCTCTGCATCTCTCGTTGACCTTGAGCAAGTCATTTCCCTCTCTAAAGTCTAGATTCTCTCCTTATAAATCAGCAAGATTGGACTAAATCCAGAATAGATCACCTCATGATTGATTAGTAATGCCTGCTTCAGGGGGCTGTGAGGAGAAGATTGCCAATCTGCAGTCAGCAGGAAAGAGTGCTGTGATCAATTACCAATGTCTGCCATGGGTGTGGGAAGGGGAAGTGGTAGCACCTGTGTCAAGTATTTGCTTTTCAAGAACCAGACACTCTTAGAGGCTATTAATGCTTTAAAAAGACAGGCTATTTTTTCCCTAATACCTTGTTCTTCGTAAGTGTCTAGATTTGGGGGAAAGTGTCATTGACTTAGTCAAGGGCTCCCACCCCTGTCTGTCTCATTCTGGGTATATCACAATGGAGTTAAGAGGCAAGTAACATCCACTTTCTGTCTCTTGACCCCAATCTGCTTCTTGTGACACCACCTTCAGGCTGTAGAGGGAGGACTGGGGATTTCCTGCAATTTCAGTATTCCTTTCAGTTTTTATCATTTTAAGGTTCATGCGTTTCTAATTGTTATGAATACCGTGGCAAAATTAATAGTTCTATGGTTGGTTTATTACTTTAGTAAAATTATGTGCATGCGGTGTTTGCCAAGAGAAGACGCGGCAGGCTCCTTAATCATGTAAAGATGATAATTTAGTTGTTACACTTGTTGAAATGATGGGATTAATTTTTTAAAAGTTTGCAAACTGGAGGAGAAATGTAAAATATTAATTCAGTTAGACAAGCAAGCCGACAACTGACAAATCCTTTCAGCCAGACCCGGTAATGGAGATGCCATGGACCTGGTGGCGAAGGGAAACATCAGAGGCATAGACGCTTTCAAGGAATTGGGAGTGCAGTGATGGAATATGCTGTGTGACTATTGGGGAAACTTTCCCTCTCTGGGCCTTTATTTTTCCTTCTGTAAAATGAAACCAGAGGAGCATTTTTCAAACCATGTCTTGCAGAGCCTTAGTGTTTCAGAAAATGTCTTGGGAGGCTAAAAGGCAGGCAGGGTAAGGTTTCAGAGTAAGATGGGAAGAGCAGGGGAGGAAGAAGGGGAAAAGGTGGAAAAGGCTGGTCCTGATTTCGCTTTGGGAAAATATTCTCACACTGCCATTAGTCAATATAGGGGAGGGCATTTGACTAGGATTGGCCAATGAGAGCAGCATATTGTCTTGGCTACAGTGATTGGTTTGGAGCAATCACATGACTCAAGTCTGGCCAATCAGAGCCAATGAACATTTTCCCAGGCCCCTTTGTTGGAACTATCTGTAAGAAGGCTTTCTCTTTCCTTGGGGGTGGCTAAACCAGGGAGGTGGGATACCAGAGCCTTGGGGACCATCATGGTCATGATTTGGGAGAAGCCTGTCTGAGAGTGACGTGACTGCAAAGGAAAGTAGAGCCAAGATACGAAATGGATTCTCAGCGTTAGCTTTTCAAACTCTGGATCCAGCCATATCTGATGTCTTGAACTTTTCCATTATGGGAGCCTATAAATTCCCTTTTTTTTGGCTTATGCAATTTTGAGTTGAGTTTCCTTCACTTGCCACTCAAAGAATCCCGGCTAACATGGTCCCTCATCCTCAGTTCAGCCGGAGCTGATCTACCTGCATTTATCCATTTTATACTTTGGAATTCCATGTTTTTAAATTTTGCACAAAGAATTCTGCCCCTAAAATGTAGCACTAGGGCAAATGATTCCTAAGGGTCCTTTTGGCTGGGACCCCTGTGTCTTCATGGTGATAACAGGTGTGCATGTCCTCAGTTGTATGAATTAGATGTTGGTTGTATACATAAGGGCGACTGACTCAAGGTCACTTTCACTGAGAAGGGACCATTTGAAGTGGATCTTGGAGGATCAGTAGGAGTTTTCCAAAGAGAAGGGAAAAGCAAATGGGATCCCAGGCAGAGGGAACAGCATGGAGGCGCAAAAGACTTGGTGGCTTTGGGGGAATACTGGAAAATCTGATGAGGCTAAAGTAGGGGATTTTGGTTTGGTGGGAGAGTTGGAGCTTGTGGAAAAGAAGTGGAAGAGCAGGTGGAAGCTCTCTGTAAAGGGCCTCGAATGGCAGCATGAGGATTGGAACTGTAGCTGGTGGGCAGTGGTAGCCACGGTGGGTTCTTGAGCCGAAGAGGAGCAGGACCTGTAGAAGGCTGTTTGCCGAGAACAGGACAGACCGTGAGAGGGAAACCAGTCTCTCTGGGTGGCCATTCCCGAGACTTCTGCCGCTTTTGTGTGAGACAAGAGGTGAGGGCAAGACACTCGGCTCTGGAGGGATCAGAAGTCCCCACAGTTCTCATTCCAAGGATGGCTGGGCCTCCCCATTCCCAGCCCTGGAATCTGAGCACTATTTTGAGGAGGGAGTCTGGGAAGAAGGGGGAAGGAATTCTCGACGCTTCTGGGTCCTTCCGACTGAATGTGATTTACAGAATGTTACCCTGTTTCCCAGAGGAAAACAATTTTTCCCACCACAGCTGAGTCTTTCTTTTGTACCTAGGGATATGATGAAAATTCTCACCAGTTCTGAGGGGCTTCTTCTCTTTTCCCTTGATGACTCCCTTCCCCAAGCCCACCCTACGAGCCATGCTGTGTTATATATACATCAGGGGCTTTAATCCATGCTGTTCCATCTTCTTGGATCACCCTTCCTGGCTTTTTCTTGCCTGAAAGCGACAGTAACACTAACGACAGCAGGAAAACCAGCTGCAGTCACCACAGCCGTGACGGGGTATTTGC
The DNA here is from genome assembly GCA_004027775.1 of Bradypus variegatus. Taxonomy (NCBI): domain Eukaryota; kingdom Metazoa; phylum Chordata; class Mammalia; order Pilosa; family Bradypodidae; genus Bradypus; species Bradypus variegatus. The sequence goes on along the minus strand of PVKY010002482.1, from coordinate 4,148 downwards.
CTGTCAACCACACGGGGCACAGAGCTAAATGCTTTGCGTGTGTTTTCTCACTAAATCCTCTTGACAACTCTATGAAATGGAGATTTTTATTGTCCTGGGTTTACAGATAAGGAAAGTGAGCCCTGGAGAGATGAAATAACTTTTCTCAGGGAAGAGGAGGAGGTGGGATTTGAACCCAGGACTGTCTGGGATGGGCCAGGCCTTGAATGTGGGAAAGCCTGGCGGGGAATCTGTGGGCAGGAGTGTGGGAAAGGGGAAGAGTGAGAGTAAGGGACAGAAGAGACAGAGAAAGGAGAGGAGGGTCCAAGGAGGAGGAGGAGGAGAGAGAAACAGAGTCACATCTTGGTAGCCCTGACTGAGGGAGCCCGAGAAGAAGCAGCAGAACTATTTGCAAAATGCCCTCGGGGCTCCAGGTAAGAAGCCAAAGGAAGAGATGGAGGCTGAAAAGGGAAAGCATGTGAGTTCTGTGTTTGGGAGAACATGAGACGGTGGCTCAGTGCGGGTGAGGGATGGGGTGCTGTGAGCAGGAGCTTCCGGGGGCCCCTGTCTGGGAGGAGGTGGGATGGCCGTGGGATAAGAAGGGATAATGACTGGTCTGGGAGCTGGACACCCGGCACTGCTCTGGGGGAAGGGAGGACCCGCCCTGGCCATCTCTGTTTCCCGAGCCTCCTGATGTATAGTACCAACCAAAGAGGGACTGCTGGGTTATAAAAGCACAAGCATCTTTTACATCCTCACCTTAACGAAAGAAAGTGCAGCTTTTAATACAGAGAAGTTACCAGGCAAGGAAGTGGGGGTGTTAGGGGGACGGGGAAGACTGCATTTAAAGTAATATATTAATTTGCAGGTCTTCCTGGGTGATGTGGTCTGGGTACCAGGCAAAGCCACCCCTGCAGCTCTGTTTATGGGTCTCCATGACCAGTGCTTAACGATACTGGGAGGTGCTGTCAAAAGCCTACATCTGAGGCCCTTTGGGTGAAGGGGGCTGTCAAGTGGTTGCCTGACCACGCCCACTCCAATGAGCACAAAGGTGCAGGATAACTCACAACCAGCACTAGCGTTAGTCCCATTTTATAGATGAGGAAAGCTGAGGCTCAGAGAGGGCAAGCAGCTTGCCTAAGGCCACCCAGTGTGGGACTCTGGATGTGGCTCTACCTCTTGTTCTGCTCAAGGTCTGAGACTTCAGGCTCCCTGTGACTCAGGGGTGTTTGTTTTGTTCATTCAGAAGGAGCCCCGCCCCCACCCCACCCCAGCCCTTTGCAGGGCCCCAGATGCAGCCTCAGGTCTGAAAGTTTGCAGGCCACATGGCCGAAGCTTCCAGTTGGCCCCAGCCAGCATTTGCCCCCAGCCCCAGTCTCTTGCCCAGGTGGGACCCAGAAACTGACAAGCCACAGGAAAGATGGGAAGAGGAAGGGAGGCAGAAGGAAGAAGGGGGAAAGGTGGAAAAGGCTGGCCCTCAATTCAAAAGAAGAGCAAATGGAATTACCTTCATGAAAGATAATAAAATAACCAGGCATTCTCTGACACCGTACCTGTGGCATGGCCTTGTGCCAAGTGCTTTGCATGGGTTAGTTTGCTGAGTCCAGACAGCTGCCCCAAGATGTGGGCCGTTTTATTATTCCCATTTCACAGATGGGAAAACTGAGCTTTAGGGAGCTAAAGAGAAGGGCCCAGGATTCTGGCCCCAATTACACGTCACCCTGTGCTGTGAAAAATCTGCCTACAGCTGGAATGGGTTCAGGATCACGCAGAGGCAGGGGCATGGCTGAGATGACAGCTTGGGCCACCTTGTCTGCAGACCTTGGGCAGTGCTGGCCCAGAGCTGAGCAGGCTGTCAAAACAGTGGCCTTTCCCCTCTCCTGGCCTGAGGGACCCATGGGTTCCAGCAATGTAGCATCAGTTTGTACAAGGTGGGCTGGTCCCCAAGGTGGGCTGGTCCCTCCAGAGCCAAGTTAGTTTCCACAGTAGCAGTTACAGCAGTCACAACATCAGGGGACAAAGACTGTGTTCCCGTGTGCCCTGCAGAGAGCCAGGCCCTTGCCTCATTATCTCAGCTAATCCCCATAACCATCCTGGTGAGGTGAGAGCAATATCCCCATTTTATAAAGACCGAGGCTCAGAGAGGTTGAGCAACCTGCCCCAGGACACACAGCAGGGATGGGGCAGGATGGGCATTGCCTTCTGAAAGCTCCTCCTCCTCCTCTGTCCTGAAGTCTGCTTGGCCAGGAGGGCTGGAGGCGTGTGGTCCACCCCGGGCCACCTTCCCATCCCACTGGCCCTGTCCCCTCACAGCCTGTGGGAGATGGGGAGGATACTTCTCAGCTGAGCCAGCGCCTGCCTCTTGGGGGCCTGCCGAGTGGGGCTCCCGGCACTGTCAATGCTGGACACGCATCCCACCCCTGGCCTGACACATAACACGGCTTCCTGCAGCCCAGCCCAGATCCAGCACGTGTGATTTATGCTGCCACGAGCCCCTCGTGTGCTTAATCCCGAGGATGTGATGACGGCAGCATCGACCTGATTTATGAGGCTGTCGTTGTTTTATACGAAAATCACTACCTGAAAATATCCGGGACCTCCTAGTATTGACGGAGTCAGGCCATTTGCTTGAGGAACGTCGAGAGAAAAGGGTGCCCTGTTTTTCAGCCTCTGGGAATTACGGCTGATGCTGCAAGAGATGCACACACAGGGGGACCCACACCTTCCCCAGAATGCACGTGTGTGTGCATGTATCCAGTCACAGCACATGTTCCTGCTTCACGGGCATGTCCACATGCTTCAGGCTTGCCCAGACATGTATACACAGGCACACATTTTCTTATATGTGGGAAGGAATACACAGTCTCACGCAAGCTTGCTGGTGTTCGTGCCCAGCCACATGCTTGTACACACACTAGCACACCCACGGTCATGCCCACAGGTACATGCATGTGCGCGCACAGGAACACACCCAGTCACACTCATGCACGACCATGCCTGGAGCCAGCTATGTGTGTGGTGTACACACAGTCTACATGTACAGACACACACACATATACTCAAATGTTCTTCTATACACTGGCTCATACTGCAGGCCTGAGTCCAGACAGCAGCCCTGGTGGGTGGTTGTTTTGTTCATTCAGAGGAGCCCTGCCCCAGCCCTTTGCAGGTCCCCATCTCTGGTTGCAGCCTGAGGTCTGAAAGTTTGCATGCTCCAGTTGGCCCCAGTTTGCCATGAGTGTGCATGTAGATATACACACATACACATATACCCCTCTAATACACGTGCACACTCAAACCCACCTACAATTTCATGCCCTATGCACTGCCCCGGCCCAGGCTGTGCTCCCCCACAATTGGCCTGCATCTGGTTGGTGAGGTGCATGCACCTGGGTTCAAATTCTGGCTCTGCCCCTTCCTAGCTATGTGGCTTTGAGTATATATTTAACTCTCTGAGCCTCAGTCTTCCCATCTGTACAAAGGGTGACAAGGGTGACACAAAGTGCCATGTCTCAGAGTGGCTGTGGGGTTAAGGGATGCACTGTCGATAAACAGCCCAGTGCATAGTGGGCTCAGGAAATGGCAGCTCTTAGAATCAGTGGCTAGAGAGCCAGGAACCATGGCCCTGGATGGTGTTGCTACTTCCCAGCTTTGTCATTTAGGTCTTTCCTAAAAAGGCTCTTGCTATCTCCTCTTCATCCCTTGTGCACCCCATGCTCCAGCCATCTGGAACTTCCTGTAGCTCCCTCAGCCTAGTAGGCCTTTCAGGCCTCCAGGGTTTTAATCATGTTTTTCCCAGTGCCTAGAATGCCCTTCACCTACATCTCTCCAGAAAACTCCTACTCATTCTGCAAAACCCAGCCTAGCAGTCACCTCCTCCAGGAGGTCTTCCATGAACCGCCCCCTTCCATGCACTTCCACAGGCCCCAGCACTGTACCCATTTATCTGACAAACTGAATGAATGAATGAATGAATGAAGGCCAGACAGACACATAAGCCAATGGCTGCTTTCCCTCCTCAGCCACAAATGGATTACCATGACATGTCCCCCAGTGCCATACCCCAAGGTGGATGCTGCAGCCCCCTCTCTGGCCAGGCAGCTTGAGGGGCCCCAGGCAGCCTCAGTTTCCTGACAGGCCCCATCCATCCCACAACTCGCAGCTCCTTT